>PVKU01000194.1:361828-648391 GCA_004027475.1 Anoura caudifer
GGGAGGGAGGGAGGGAGGGGGGGAGGGAGGGAGGGCGGGAGGAAGGAAGGCTCCCCTGGATGGATGAAAAAGCATGGGAAGAGCCCTGACCAGTGTGGCTCAGCTGGTTGGTGTCGTCTCACAGAGCGAAAGGCCCATTCCTGGTCTGGGCACATGCCTGGGTTGCAAGTTCCCTCCCCAGTCGGGGCATATACGAGAAGCAACAGATCAATGCTTCTCTCTCACATTGGTGTTTCTCTCCCTCTCTTCCTCTCTCTCTCAAAGTATATGAAATCTTCACTTAAAAAAGAAAAAAAAGAATGGGAAGAGGTTAAAAGATGACCTGGGAAAATGAAAAGCATCGCACCGCGGATGTGGAATTTTCCTGAGCATGACCTGCAGTGGACAGTGGGGAGGGCAAAAACTCTCCCGGGGTCCTTAGCAAAGTCTTCCAAGCACAGGAGTGAACACAAGGGAGTTTGTGACTTTTTTTTTTTTTTCAAAAAAAAAAAAATTATTTATTTTTTTAGAGAGAGGGGAAAGGAGGGAGAAAGAGAGGAAGAGAAACATCGGTTACCAAACCTGCAATCCAGACATGTGCCGTGACCAGGATTCAAACTGGGGACCTTGCATTTTTCAGGATGATGCCCAAACCACTATGCTATGGCAGTCAGGGTCGGAGTTTGTGGTTTTTAACAAAAATTGTAAGAACCTAGGTAGCTTCGGGGTAGAAAATGAATACCATTTAACAAAACAGCCACTTAGAGCCTAACTGGTGCTGAGCATTGAGAATAAGAGGACGAGCAGGAGGAAATGGCCCAGCCCCGAGGGAGCTGGTACTCGGAGGAGACGAGCAAGGAAAGTTGTTCTGGACGTGACGGTAAAAGTGATGAAGGAAATACACAGGGTGCCAGGAAAGACAGTCTTGGGAGACCCTTTGCTGAAACAACATGGTCATGCAAGCATCTCAGGAAGTGACATTTAAGCTAACATGGGGGCGATGAAAGGGAGCCAGCCAGCCATCAGCAGGAGGGCAGTCAGGGGTTCCAGGCAGAGCAATGCCAAGTGCAACGGTCAGAGGTGGGGGACAGCGGGGTGTGGAAGAACTGAAGGCTGGCTGCCACGCCTACAGCCCAGGTAGGGCGTGTTGTTAATAGGGAAGAACGTCTGTCCCCTGGAGGCCTCCAAATGCAGGAGCAATGGGCAATCCCAGCAAGGCGTCAATAAAGAGCTTTGGAGACTAGTCAGTGTGTCTCTGCGTCCTCTGCTTCTTTCTCCATTCCCTCAGGTCCTTTCTGGGGCTCAGGACCTACAGGGTACGTGAGAAACCCGCTTCCCTGTGGAGGTGGCCGTGCAGAATCTCTGCTTCCCCTGGTCCTGGCCCAGCTGCTTCTTCACATTCACATAGACCGTGGGCCCCGCCCTACTTTTCCAGTGAGGAGGTGACACTGTCCCCCAATATTGTTAGAAAGAAAGAGCCACCTTTCAGCTTTGAATATTTTATCCTGTGAAGCTGCAGTTGCTGTTGCCTTCACCTGGCTAGTTCTGGCCACGGTCTGCAGCCCACACTGTGGGTGCTCACGCGTGGAAGCACCCTCACTCCTCCATCTCTGAACAAAAGGCTGCATTCATTCATCCCCGGGAAGAGCAGTCACCCTGTTACCCACGTTCACGCCCCTCCCATTCCAAACCTGGAACCAGAGGCCAGGTATCAAGCACCTGGACGGAGGAGGCTGGAGAGCATGGCCGCGGGTGCCAGCACCTTCTGCCTAAAACCAGATTCCTGTCCTTGGTCCAGCGTCAGCGATGCCTCTCCTAACAGGGTGCCAATTGGCTACAGAGGTTCCAGCGAAGAACACGAGAGGCCAATGTCCTTTACAATGATAACAATAACACAGATTTGTAGACTTTGCTGCCTATAAATCTTCTTTAATTCTCACAACTGTGCCGACATTGTTATCCTTGTATTACAGAAAAACAAACTGGAACTCAGGGAATTGAGATGACTTGCTCATAGTCACAGAACTGCTGAGGAACAGACTGAAGCCTTCAGATGCCAAATCCTGTTCCGTTTCCATGGCTCCGCACTGTGTAGGGTAGTGCCAACCTCTGGGACACTACACCAACAGACGACACCAAGACATTTAGTTGGCCAGGGCCACAGATAGGTTATCCCAAAGTCCTTTAGCTACTTCTAGTACTTCTGGCCTTGGTCTAATTTAGATCTACCCTTTTACCAAATTCCATGATATCATGGCTTTTATTATATTTCTAGGGACTGTTTCTTTAAAATATTGGCTGGGCCCTGACCAGTGTGGCTCAGTGGGATGGGCACTGTATGGCAAACTTAAAGGTCACCGGTTCGATTCCCAGTCAGGGCACATGCCTGGGTTGTGGGCCAGGTCTCAAGCTGCAGGGGTGCAAGAGGCTACTGATTAATATTTCTCTGGCACATCGATGTTTCTCTCCCTCTCTTTCTCCCTCCCACCCCCTCGCTCTAAAAATAAATAAATAAAATCTTAAAAATATTTAAAAAAATAAAATATTGACAGGATGCTGGCTTTTATGTGCCAGGCGTTGCACTGGGAAAAAGTGATAATATGCAAAGGAGTAAAGGGGTGTCTCTACGCCATGGAGCTTATGGTCGGGTGTGTGTGTGGGTCAGGTGGCCAAGTAACGAACAAATGTATTTCATCACAAACCACAACACATACCATGCAAGCAAAGAATGGTAGGTGGTGGGAGCACGCACGTTATGGGGGAGAAGAGAGGATTACTGTCCATGCAGTGAGGAAAGCCTGTGCCCCGCCTGCCTGTATGTACAGGAATGCTGGGTAGTATTGCAAGTTGGTAATTTGGTGAAACTTAAAAAACTTGTGCCCAGATGTGGCTTTCTCCTCAGTGAAATCTAGATGATCTCAAACCCCATCTCTAATACCCTTGGCTGACAACAGCAGCTACAGAGATTCCCGTGTCCTTGTCCCCATGGCCAATAAGGCCTAACAGCAGAGAAGAAAGTTACTTCATCCGGTATTAAGGGAACAGCTTGGAGCTAGGCCTTCCTGCACCTTTGGTCACAGTAATAAACCTGGTGATTTACAAGAAAATATGGGGAAAAAAAGAGGCAAATACGCACAGTAATTCATTCTTTACAAAGGCAAAAATGAAGGGAACTGAAAATAACACCATAGCTATCAGGAGTTATTTTTTTATTATAGTATCATGTGTGCATAGGGAGAATCTTAGAGTTCAAACTTCTATTTTTGTAGTGAGTATTACCTCTATTAAGATGGGTGGATAAGGAATAAGATATTTCAAAGCCACTCTGGCTTTTCCGAAGGGGGCTCTAGCTGCGAGGACTTCCTTGCGTGTGTCCTCTGCAGGGTGAGCAATCTAGGGACTCGGGGCTCCCACTGGCCCCCAGGCAGTGTCTGTGGCTCGCACACCACATGGTGCAGGCCAGGCCCACTGCAGAGCAGTGACAGGGAGTCGGTTTGGCCAACGCACTGCCGGAGGGTGGCTCTCAGACTGCTGGGCCCGTGTTCTCTAAGACCCCTCCAAGCCTGAAGTTTTGGTAACCCTAGTTCTTCCCCTGAAATCCCTTTTTAAAAGAAAACTCATCTGCCTTGTGAATGTGACACTCGGTCCATCAGTCCCCTGCTGGGACAGCCCCTGAACTCACCGCAGACTCTCTAGGCATCAGCTGTGATGTCAAAGGCTGGAAATACCTCCTCCCACAGGACCCTTCCTGCAACCCTATGTCCCTCGGAATAACACCTATGCTGTGCCTTAGCTCTGGCATTTCACGGCTTCCCTTCTGAGTTTACAGGGACTATAAAACAGGTTCACAAAACCTTCCACGATCTCTAAAACACAATCTTGTCTAAGTCAAAGGGAAAAAAAAATGTTAGTTTGGCAAAGAGCCCACCTCATTCCAGCTATTTGCCTAGTGGGGAGGGCGGCTGAAAAGTTACAGACTGGTTAAGGATTAAACTCCTTCCACTTGACCATTAGTCTCTAAGAGAAAAACTGTTCAGGACGGGGGAAGAAATTTTGCTCTGGGTATTGAAAACCAACTGTGTGTCAGGATGTACAATGTAGACATGAAAACTCATCATACCCCTGTGAAACAGATTTTATTATCCCCAACTCACAGGGGATCTACAATTCTGAGGTCAGGTAAATTGCCCAAGGTCACGTAGCTAAAAAGTGTTAAAGAACATGTCTGCCTGACTTATAAATCAGAATCCTTCTTGGGATTTTTTTAAGCTCTCATTTTTATTGTGTTCTTATCATGGTGTTTACTATGCTAAATTCTCCGATCTTATTTAATCCTCCTGGCAATCCCAATGGAGTGGGTATTATGATCCCCCATATAGACGAGGATATGAAGAAGCAAAGGGGTAAGTGCCTTGCCCAAGGCCGCACTGCTGGTAAGACCCCAGCTTAAGCACTGAAACCGCCTTACGCACCCCTGAATTTGGGCCGTGAGCCGGGCTCTTGGCACGCTGCGTGTAACTTTCCTCGCCTCACTGATAGCTGTGGACCAGCCGAGTGTCGAGGGTGCTGCGGTCACAGTTTTTACCCACAGACCCTCTTCTTCCTCCTTTCCTCTCTCCTCTCTCTTTTTTCCCAACTTCTTTGCTTTTTTAATGATAGAACAGGGGAAAGAACACTGCCCAGAAGCAGGGCCTGGGCGGCCACAGGCCCTGGGAAGTCCCTGTGAGAGGGGCGGGTTGAGACAGGAGGCCCAGGGGGCTGCTAGTACCTAGTGCAGAAGATGCCAGAGGAAGCTGGAGGGGGCTAAGTCGGTGACTCCGTGGGTGGGTGGGGGGGCATCATGGGAGTTCCTAGTTCTATAAATGCATTTAAGTTCAGAGAGAAAGAGAAAGACTTTCATTCAGTTCACAGTGCAGTGCAAACTGACACTGAACTTGTAGGTTCAGTTGCAGGCAGCTAGCTGGACAGAAACAGAATCTGCATTCTTCACCCAACCTTCTTCCCAACGTGGTACCAGGAACAATGCTGTATGAATTCAAACGTGTGTGAATGGTTCTGGGTGGCCCCATCGCCAGTAGCCAGCACATGCTCAAGAATATATTTCTTCTGCAGTGCCTCAAAAGCACCATCTGCACGCACAAACGTCAGGATGATAAGGGAAATATAGAATACGGGCTTTGTTTGCAGCCATGCTAGTGTGCATACATTTAGCCTCAAGAGTGGTCTTTGCATTGCTGTTTATAAGAACAAAAGTACTGGAACACCCTGAACATCCGTCACTAGGGACAGAGTTCATCGAATTGGGGCCCTTTTACAGAAGGGAATACTGTGTGGCCCTTCAAAACGATGCTGCAAAATCCTAATGTAAAAAGGATGTTTGTGCTGCAGTGCCAAATTACAACAGTAGATTATAAAACACTTCTCGTTTCTTAGAGGGTGTATAGCGTAGCAGTGAAAATTAGGGGCTGTAGAGTACACTCCCCGGCTCCCCCACATCTAGTTGCCTGACTTTGGATATGTTGCTTAACCAATGCGCCTCTTGGTTTCATCATCTGTACAGTGGGTTCTTATTCCCAGAGTTATTATAAAAATTAAATGAATCAATACATATAAAGAACTTAGAACAGTACCTGGTTCATAGGGAATGCTCAAGCACGTTTGGTCTTTTAAAATAAATGTTATAGGTGCTTTCGGGAATAGAAGAAAGTCCGGTAGGAACCGAAGCGCTAAGAATGGATCTCACTGGGTCATGTAGTATCACGACTTTTTACTGTCTGCCCACACTGTTTATCTGTTACTTTCTATCTTTCCATAATAAAATAAATGTTCAGCCCTGGCTGGTGTGGCTCAGTGGATTGAGTGCTGGCTTTCAAACCAAAAGGTCACCGGTTCCATTCCCAGTTAGGACACATGCCTGGGTTGCCCGGCCAGGTCCCCAGTTCAGTGTGCGTGAGAGGCAACGGACTGATGTATCTCCTGCTCCTTTGTTTTTTTCCCCCTCTCTCCCTTCCTTCCCTTCTCTCTAAAAATAAATGAACAAAATCTTTAAAATAAAATAAAACAAATGTTTTGTTTTTTTCTTTAATAAGGAAGAAAATCACATTTAATTTTTAAAAAGTCCTAAGCTTTAATGAGAAACAGAAACCTCACCAGTACTTGTTTAAAAAGCAGTGGGTTAGGCCAGGTAATTATAAAACTGGGAGTCTAAATAAACTGTATGGTGTTTCCTGGTCTTTTCTAGTCTGGTGCCCTAACAGCAAGAAGGAATTCGCACCCCTCGGTCGTGAAGACGCAGAGGCAGGGCTGGGGAGAGGAAGAGAGCTGGGAGATGGGAAAGCCTGATTGCATTCACAGCAATCCAGTTGGGTTTAAAATGTCAGGAAGTTTAGCGGATTAAGGGTATTACAGCCGCTATTCATAAAGGTGTTTTGTTAGAGCTTCCAAATAGCAATCTGGTGAAATAAGCCTTGCACAGCCTTAAATGAAAGCCTGTTACAGTACTTAAAGTTTCCTAGAGAAGGAAAGAGACCCCCAGGTATTCATTTACCTCAAAAGCAGCTGCCTGGAAGATACTGTAATGTATCTTCATGTAGCCAATGCTATAAAATAGGTTACCAGCCACCTGGCTGGGAAGTCGGAGCCCAGACACCGGTGGCAGAACTGCAAGTAGCAGTAATGAGATGCATGTCAGCATTCGGACAAGAGCCTCAGCTGTACACATATTATAGACTTGGGTCCCTTTCTACAAAATCCAAGGACATTTAAAACTGCTGGAATCTAAGAGGTACAAGGTATGTTTGGATATCCAAATTCAGAAATTAAACAAAAGTGCCTGATGTTTTATCTCACAACACATCTGGGATGGGAAGGTCAGGGCCGACTCTGGGGGCCACAGAAGAGTCACTATGACAGAGCCAAAAGTAGCACACAGGCCCCATGCTTTTAAGTGGATCAACATAGTGTTCTCAGGTTCACGCTCACACACAGGGCCAGCAGGCTTGTAAATGAGGCTCTAAGCCAAATGCCTCATTTGACAAATAAATGATAAATGATCTCTAGCCCCCCCACCCATGCTTTTGTGGTACCCTCATCTCTCTCCATGATGGACCAGGGATCCCACATTCCCACCCCACAGAGACCTGTGCAGCCAGGTGGAGACCTGAAGCCTCATTTGCCAGCAAACGCTTGCAGGAAGGAACAGAAAAGACGGTCCAACAGGATGAAAGTGACAGCAAGGGAAGTTAGTGAGAGTGATCTTATTCATTTACAACAATGCAGCCACATCACAGCTGTTGAGGAAAATAACCCATTTTATTTACGCAAAGCACTTTCAGGTAGTAAGTGCTTTCAGCGCTGCCCTGTTTGCAAACATTTATCAGATGCCGGGGAAATGAAGCATGTGCAGACACACACTATTCTGTGCAAGCGGTGTAGCTCACAAAATAACCGGAGGGGTAAAAGGATCTGAGGAACTTCAATTTTCAGCTGCCAGGCGGATCAAAGCCACAAGCAGCAGCAGAAGAAACAGACGAGTCTAAATTTAGTCATGCCCCACTCTGGGTAATTTCTTTTCCAGGGTCTGTGGTGTGGACAGAGCCGTGGTGTGAAGGATTTTCATCTGAGCCTCTCTCTATCTGGCCTGAGCAGAGTCCCAAGGGTCAGGTTGAAGGTGCTGATTGCTAGCGTGCTCTTGCTTGTGTCCCTGAAATCTCTATGGACTGTCAGAGGTCCAAAAACTTTCAGAAAGCCCTGCAAGTTTTTGGACCTCAGGACGTAGCTGAGGAGAGGACAAGGAGGAGAGAGAAAAAAGACACACGTACTGATGAAGACAGAAAGGTAGACACATGCATTTTAGTGGAAAGGAGAATTCTCTGTAAGGGAGAAGAGAAAATTTCAACATGAATTTAAGTAAGGAGGCCTAGCAATGGATAAATAGACTGACTGATTTAGGCTTAAAATGCACAAGTTGAGAGTTCTGAAACTTCTGGGTTCTGCTCCCTTGTCTCGACGAAACGGGGCACCTGCACTGAGCCATCCCCCAAGACCTGCAGAGGGGTGAAGCATAATGGTGTTCCTTTCCCGTGTTTTGGACATAAAATATTTTGACAAACTCTGAACAGCGCAGTAAAACAAAGGACCCAAGGTGTGAGGCTGGGTGCAGCAGACAGTTGCTCCATTACTGGCTGATCTTGGAAGAGAGCCACAGCAGCAGCCCCCGCTGGGTGGCAGTTCTGTGTCCTGGTGGCCACCGCTCCATGCTCCTCTTACAGCCACTGATCGACGGGCTCACGCAACCAAGCTTGATGTAGATAAATCCCAAAGGGGATTTACCTTTCTGAGGAGAAGTGATTTCCTCAAGGACTGGCTTTTGTCCTCCAGCCAACCTGTCAAACCTATCTTCTCCTGGTGACCATGGAGACACTGCTGGCTAAATTTAGACTTCGAGGGCCTTTTCTAACCTGTCATTTCACTACAGAGAAGGGCGGCTCAGTTTCTTCGGTGGAAACAATGCTGCCAACCCAATCAAGGTGGAGAGAGGAGGCCCGGAGCCAAGGGGCTCGCTCACAGGTGCTCTTGTCCTGGCCCCGCACCTCCAGGAAGAACTCCCTGCACCCATTCCGGGCAGGTGGGCAGCGGGCCTCACTTTAAAGACTTCTAAGAAAGGATGTGCCAGCATTTTACTTAATAACCTCATTCTTCTGTCTCAGAAAGCGTGCTCCTACAATGACCTTACCAATGCTTTCTGGGAGATGAGAAGTAAATGATCTTCGGAGACCAGGGTTCTAGTCTCAGCTCCACCTCCAAGAATGTGCAAATTATTTAACCTCTTTGTACCTCAGGTCCCCTCGTCTTCAAAATGAGGAAACCTCTTGGGTTGTCATGAGGATTACGTGAGTCAATTTCGATCAAGTGCCTGGCTCACAGTAAGTACTCCATGAATGTTAGTTGCTGCTGCTGCCAGTATTATCATCCCAGCTTCTCCAGCTGTCTTACCACAGGTAGGTTCACCTCTCTGAGCCTCATTTTAGTTTCCTGACGTGAAAAATAAAGGTCACACCAACTTCACAGGAAGGAGCTTGGCAGGATGAAATGAGGAAAGATCCCTGGAGCGTGTAGCCCAGCAGGCACAGAGCGCTCAGAAGCGGCGTGTCCTTTCCCTGAGTTCCCCTCCTTACTGAAAACCTGTCATTCCCGATGGGAATCATTTGTTCTTGTTCTGTTTTTAAACAATGATTAAAAATAGCCCTGGCCAGGTGGCTCAGTTGGTTGGAGCATTGTCCCATATACCAAAAGGTTACGGGTTCAATCCCTGGTTGGGATGTGTGTGGGAGGCAACCGATTGATGTTTCTCTCTCTCCTCCCCCTTCTTCTCGCTCTAAAATCAGTTAAAAATATCGTTGGGTCAGGATTTTTAAAAATTGATTAAAAATAGGCAAACCACTCAGCACTGAAATCATTCACAAATATTTATTGAGCTTCTAGTACATGACAGTTTCCTCCCAGGCCCTGGCTATTAAAGTGTTAAGACAGACAGGGGTGGGTCTCTTTCATCAGAGAGCTTAGGGTCTAATGAGAATGAATCAGAAGGCACATCCGTTCCTGCCTGGCCTTGGAGTGGATTCTTCCTTCCGAATAATAGCTATCATTTATTGGGATTATCACAGGTAGGCCTCACACCAACTCCACCAAGGAAGGGCCTCTTATTATCTGCATTAATGTACTATAAGCCATTTGGTTAAGTAAGTGGCTGAGCTGTGATCTGACTATCCCAGCCATGTTATTTAGGTAAGAGGCGATTCCAGAGCTTCTGCTCTTTACCAGAGCTTCTGCTCTTTACCGTTGCATTGCATTGCATTGCCTCAGGTTCAAGATCTTGTATTAAAAGAAGCATGAGAAAAAAGAAAGGCAGATGAGAAAACCCTGACTGACTAAAGTCCATCTGGTGGCATCCGGAACAAAAGCTGTGGCCACCGCAGGCCAGGACTGGGGGCTAAAGCTCGCAATTTGAAAAGCAACCCGGTGGAGTTAGATGCTATCTTGTTTCAGCACCACCTTAAGTTACTCTAAGGCAGGGACAGGGGCTTTATGAGAATAGCAAGGCTGAGCCTCTCATGGAAGGAGGTTCTGAAAGAATTAACTGTAACCTGATCAGAACATCAAAACGCCCAGCATTCAAGCCCTTTGCTTTATGTTCCATTAGCACGGGTGGTCACTTCCTCAGCGGCAGCAGGGAGAGCCCCGCATCTGCAACGCTGCCAGGCTCTGGGGGTGCCGAGAGACCAGGACTTCAATGCGTATTTCACAGAAGGGGAAACTGAAGCACAAACACCGTTTGGTGTACAGTGGAAACATGGATTCTGAAACTCAGGGCCTCTCTCAGGAACATTTTAGCTTGGCAGGCTCACACTTGGCCACACAAAAAGAACAAATCAAGTCTTTTGAGAGGCTTTGGAGGGGAATGTGGTATCCACTGTTTCTGGGAATTCCGGGTGAGCTTCTGGATGGCCTGACGTTTCTCCAGCCCTGGGGCTCCAAGAGGCCTGGTGTTTGAGAAACAATTTTGGGGGATTCCAGGGGGTTGCCAGCAAGGAAGGCTGCAGGCTCACTGTGACTGGGAAGAACGCTAGATGTCCTCTTCTCAGGTTTTCCTGACTCCGTGTGGGCCCTCCGTGCTCTCTAGTAACTATTACATATTATTATTATTATTATTATTAACAATATGACAAAATCAGAAGTCAGAGAGTCCACATCTGATTAACAGAATGGCTGTTTTTCCTCACTGAAGAATGGAATCAGTGGATCCTGATAATTCAAGATGGTTGGTGATAAGCGAGGGCTTTGTTCTCATCCCTGTCCCTCTGAGGCTCATGAGGATCTGCTTTACACCCACAGCCCTGGTGTGACCCTTCCATTCCACTAGGAAGAGTGTGTGTGGGCAGGTGGGTAGGGTATGAACGCCTTACCTTTCCCACCAGCAGGGCCCAGCTGCCTCCTTCTTGGAGAAGCAGTAGGCAGAAGCAGGTGTGATTCTTTTACCTGTTGGACCTACACTGAGCTGACTTAGAGGTGGAGGGAAGTGGGTTCCAATAGAATAGGAGAGGCAATGTCCCACGCCTGGCCCCTTGAGTCACTGGACCCCTGGGAGTGGGAAGAATGCAGTCATTTGAGATAACGGAGAGGGCTTGCGTTGCAGGTTCAGAGGAGCTGGGTTTTAGTCCTGCTGGCTGTGTGACTCCATGCCAATGACCCAGTCTCTTTAAATCAGTTGCATCATCCATAGGCGGTGGTGATAGTTTTCCCCTCACAGGTGGGAATCACGTGGTATGAAACATCAATACAGACCTCATTTAAATCCAGTCCTATCAGTTACTAGCTCTATATCCCCAGCTGTAAAACTGAACTCACCAGGTTATGATGTACATAATCACAGCATATTAGAACATATGGAGCATGGGAAGGGTGGGGTTTGTTATTTTCCATGCTGGGTGAACTCAGAGCCCCATCTCTCCCCTTCTTCCTGGTCTGCTCTCTGGGTACCTACTTGGAGGGCCTGTTGCATTTGCCCCACCCCCTTCCTCCCACCTGGTGGAACAGCTGCCCCCCTCTGGTTTACAGCCCATCTATGGGGGGCCCCCTGGTTAATGGGTGTTTGCGTAGTGTTTAATCATTAGGAGGTGGCCAGTTCTGATACCAGGAGCCCCAGGACATCTGCAAATAGGTCAGCTATTTGCCTAAGTCTATCAGAGTCTGTTTTCAGAAGGCTTCCTTCCAAGGACACAGGGATGACCCCTGATGCAGCCTGGAGCCAGGGGGATGGTGACTTCCAAAGGGTCAGATGTCAGGTGTTGCAGAGAAACTACGACCAGCCTGGAAAACACACTAGCCTTCAGAGATAGGGCTTCCTGTCCCAGAGAATAAACCCCTAGGTTTTCCTCTTCCCCTCCATCCCATTTCCTTCCCTGCTAAACCTGGACCGCTCTTCTCCTCACCACTTAAACCCCACTTGTGCTCCAAGACCCATGGAGAAGCCCCCTCCTGCAGGAATCTCCTTCAGTCCACCCTGCGCTAAGCACTCTCGTTCTGACCTCTGAACTGGAAGCACCAATGTCCCCCAGTCTGCACTGCCCTTTGCCCCAGTGGCTCAGGACCTGGTCTCTGAGCCAACGGATAGGGCTTTGGTGGCTTTGAAGGCGGCTCTGCTCCAGATCCCTGTGTCCCCAGAGCACTACCACAGCTCTGGTAGGTCCCCGGTACAAGTCATCTTGGCTGGGCTTGCCCCTTACCTTTAGCGGAGACCCGCCCTGCTAAGGGTTGAACGGGTACAGAGAGTGAGAAAAGCCACGACGTGCACAGGGGAAAATGCGAGGCCTCGGCTGGGGAGACATAACTCATCCAGCTAAAACTGTAGTTCCACAAGCCTTGACTGCTCATTGATAAATAAGATAATCCCCACCTTCAAATTTAACATAGAGAAAAAAGGCAAGATCTTGTGAGAAGTGACAATAAAGGCTTGCACAGGGTCCTCTGGGAGCTCCAAGGAAGGAAACTTACAAAGCCTGAGATGCCTAGCAAGGTGACATTGGAGCTGAAGGCCGAAAGGTGTGTGTGTGAGCCTGGCAGAGCGGCATCAGCAGGGGACATTCCCTGGGTGAAGGCAAGCAGACTCAGAGCACTGTAGCATGTGCTGGAGACTGAGAAGCTTCGGGCGCTGTGGCTTATGAAGTGGACAGTGAGGCTGGTGTGGCAGCAAGGGCCAAGGCTGGGTGGTTCTCACTTTACCCTGCCTGTGGCATGGGGCCACAAAGCTTTTGATGCAGGACAGGGACCACATGGTCAGAGCTGCCTTTGGGGAGGGGATCACCATGGCTGTGCTGGGGGTGATATGTGGACAGTGGCAGAGAGGGCAGAGGGCCGGTGCCAGGAACCACAGTACATAAGAACATGCTGTGAAGGGGATGGAAGGATGAAGGACAGAGAGAAACCCTCCCAACTCCGGGGAGCGCAAATCTGTAATCTGGGAGCTGACCTCCTGGGCACCAGAGTGGCTGGTCATTAGCATGATGAGTGCTGCCTGCAGAAAGAGGTGCTCCCCTGCAGACTTTCTGCAGGGGTAGGCAAGGCCAGGGCCCACATTAGCTCTGCCAGCTTTGGGGCTTTGCTCTCTACTCCTTTATTCCAGATCATTAAGAGCACAGCCCTTGGGGAGACCGCCACAGGCCTTTGTTTAAAGTGAAAGGCAAGGACACTTAATTGCTCTAGCTAGACACTCTGTTTCACCCCCCTCCCCGCACCCCTCCACATGCCGGGTCAGTACCCCAGGCCCTCCCCTGGCAGCTTCATCCCAAGGCTTGAAATATAATCAGTGCGTGTTCTGAGGCCCCCCTCCAATTATGGCTCTGAACTTTACTTCCAAAAGCAGAGCTGAAATTACAGCTTGGCTCAGAACGATGTTCAAATGCACAAGGTCATAAACCCTTTCAAGTCCCTTTTCAAGACCTTTGCTGTGGATTTTAACAGGTTTGCACCTCTGATGAGGCTGTTATATGATGGTTAGTCTGCCAGCTCCAAAGGGTGGGGACCTCCTGCCAGGACGTGGAGTGTGTTCACTGTTTCAGCTTTTGCCAGTTACCCCCTGGGGTCTAGGGCCTTAAATGATACCTTCTGCCTCTCTCACCAGAGTTCCCCAAAGACTGGAGAAGAAGGGGTGTAAGAGTGGGGACCTCCCTACCCTCCACCAAAGCAGAATCACAAAGAGAAGGGGATGCTGTGGCATGGAGGCAATGCAGCATGGGCCCTGGAGCTGAAGGGACCCCGCTGACAGCCAGGCTCCCCAGTCTACCCTCTCTGTGCCTCCCCTTCCTCACCTGCAACCAGCTCACCAAGCCCTGTCTGCATGAAACTTGCTGCCACTGATTGGGGGTATTTATGGGCTTCAGGCATTGAGGTGACATCCATCCTACACTGTTCTCACTCACTGTCACAGCGGGTCTATGAAGCGGGCTCATTTGTATTTTACAGACGAGGACATGAGGCTCAGGGTGGGTAAATTCACTGACCTGTCATATGCTGGGAATGGCAAAGCCGGAGTTGACCCTAAGTGTGTGCACATGTTTGGGGGAGGGGTGTTGTTATAGATTTGAAATTATTTTTCTCAAAAAGGTAGTGGGCTGGATTGAACTATGCAGAAGCTCCTGGATACCAACAAACTCATTTTTTTGAAGGCAAGTTGGGACCACAGTTATATTGAAGACTTGAAGGGGACTGAGTAGGATGGTTCACTATAAACCATAGCACCAGAGTTAATCTGTATCAGCCATAGACTTATTACAGCTGCAGATGCCCCATTCTGATTGGTCAGAGCCCCTGTTCTGATTGGTTGGTGCCTGCATCACAGAGCAGGGCAGTCATTTGCTCATTCTCCATAAATGCAATGAGCACCCCTCTGAGCCAGGCACTGCACTAGAAAGGGAATTTACCTGAAAACAAAAAAGGATTTAGTTTCTGTTTTACTGATACTGATAGCCTGGTGGGGGAAAACATAACAAAAGTTACATAAAAATAAACATAAATGTGAGGTTAAAACAAATATGCAAAGCATCTAGGAGAATACATGGGACACAGCAGGTACCCCTGGGAGGAGTTTAGCTGGCCTCCCAGGGGACCGCATCTCTGGTGTCCCTGGAGCCCTCAGGAGTTGCCCCCACACCGACAGGAAAACGTGGATCCCTTTTCCCCACAGCAACGCCAGAGCACAAGGCACAGCGTGCCCAGAGATCCACCCTCATCTCCCCAGAGTGCTGGGCCAGCAAAGCCACCTTCTGGCTGACCAGAGGACACCCAAAGTGCCCCACACTCCTCTCCTAGGGTCCGCCTGTGCACCTGTAAAAGGCGGCAAGACTGACCCTAGCCCCATCCAAAATGCCCTATGGTTCTGCTGCACATCTCCTCCATGGGCTGCATACTCATGGGTTCCCCACAATCCACGTCTAGACACCCTAAAGCAGCAGCCAGGAAGGACGCTTTTCAAAGCTCATTTCGCCACTGGGGAAACCATAGGATTGTGAGCCCCTGCCCCCAAACTCAGGGCAGGCTCACGGGAGAGGCGGTGATAGAAATCCTTGAGCCATGCAACCATCTCATTTCCCCTGGTCCCCATCTGATCTCTCCCACTCAGTCTTGCCACATCCCTCAAAATGTCAGAGTCTCCCTTCAGATCTCATTTCAGGCAATTTTACAGTACTGAGCAGCATGGATTAACGAGGGGGATAAATCAAAGTGCGCAGTGGACGAGGAAAACCAGCAGAGCACACAAAGCCGGCCCTCCCCTGGGGCACTGAGGCACCAAAGGGCCACAGGGGTCTACAGCAGAGGCCACTCTGGGGGAAGAAGGCAGACCCTGCAGGTCACCGGGTGTGCTCCGTGTGACAAAGGCAGCTCTGAGGCCTCTGCTGGAAGTTCTGGCACTGAAGTATTGGGCTGGCCAAAAGTCCGTATTTTTTTTTTCCATGAAAGACACATTTTTCATTTTCCCCAATAACCTTATTGATTTGGATATTCTGAGTATGTCTGCCATCTCCTGCTACTGGCTTCTAGTGAGTAAAGGCAAGGGTGTTGCTAAACATCTTCCAGTGCATAAGACAGCCCCACAGAAAAGAACTACTTGGCCAAAATGTCAACAGTACCAAGAAACATTGCAAACCACTTTTGACACATTCCATCAGTCACACGCCTTCTCCATATGCTGCACAAATCTTTTTTTGTGTTTCAGTTGTGTCTTTACCTTTCTTAAAATAATAAAGCATAATGCACCAGAAATGTTGCATATTTTCTTCCATCTTTAGTATTAAAATGGCTGCACAAAAATTCACCAATTTTGATGTTTTTAAAAAAATGCATGCTGATAGGACAGCTGTCACAATACAATCTAACAAAATTGTTTCAAATGAAGTTAGAGGCAACTAAGCACCAGTACAGTCACCCTCAGGGGGCAGGGGGAGTAGCAAACTTTCTGGCCAACCCATTAGTTACATTGTTCTTAAGAGAAAAATACAACTCTCAACCGCTTCAAGCTTCCCTAATATTCTATCTACAAAGTAAGCATTCCCTCAACGGCAGCAGGCCCTGGCCAGAACCTGAGCCACACCCAGGACTTTCCTTTCGCTGAGCCTCGGGAAAATCAGACGTGGGGAGAGGGCTGTCTTAACGGCCAGCAGTCCAGATGCCATCACCTTTGTAGCTGCCAGTGAGGCTCTCCTTCTGGAGGGATGGCAGCGGAGCCTTAAACACGAGGGAGGCAAGCACAGCAATGGAAAGCAAGGGTTTTGTGTCCAGAGAGATGCAAATCCAAGGCCTAACTTTGCACTGTGGCTTTAGGGAAGGAATGTCACCTTTTGGAGCCTGTTCCCTTATACATAAAACTCCTGGTGTCCTTGCATAAACCCAAGTGCTGTTGTGCCCTGCAGGACTCTGGTGTACCACGCAAAGCCTGCTAACTGCATGAAAAATCACGGGATAGGGAAGTCCTTCCAAGCCCTGCCCCAACACTGCCCAATGGGGAGGATGACCACCCCACTCTGGACAGGCAGCACTGATGGAGGGAACAGTGTGCATCCAAGTCCAATTAAATCCTGAGTCAAAACACCCACCCAAATCAATACAATTCACTGCTTATCAGTCCCTTAGAATTTTATCTTGATGAAAATAAGACTATAATGCCAGGAGTTTCAACTCCTAACTTAATTCTGGTGAAGTTCCAAGTTAGAGCAAGAGCCACTGCAGTGTATGGTAGAAGATTTCCTCTGAAGTGTCAGAAAGGCCCCCCCCCAACCCCCCCACAGTGCTGTCCATCCTGCACTCCCCCATTTTGTAAGATTCCATTCTGATCCTTCAGCTCTGCAGTTCTTTGGTACCAGCCACCAGCATTAACAGCGGCCCTTTTCCTCCCTTCCTCTAAGTGCATCTAGGCTGAGAGCAGGCTTAGCTCGGAGGTGCAGAGAGGATGGATGCCTGGAGGCTTTCTCTCATCTCAAAGAGGCCTGCACTGTGCAGAAGTGGGGTGGTGGGTGGGGAGGGGAGGCCTCAGCCTTCTGAGTCTGCACACACCAGAGGTCCTGGGTGAGTGTGTAAGGACCTCACTCCTAACAGAACCATCACGCAACACCTGTCACTGCAACTATCAGAGACCTGAAGTCCCCGGGGGGCTCTGCTCTGCATGGAGAGCTGCACTGACGAGCCAGCCACTCTGTTAAACTCTGCCCTCAAGTGACAGACAAGGACGCTGGCTCACAGGAACCCTGGGGCTTTGGGATCAGCAGTCGGACCACACTGATGAAGAAAAGGGGAAAGGGGGGGACATCGTGCCCAAGATGCTCCATGGTGGCAGAGCCAGATCTAGGACAAGGTCTCTTGGTTCCCAGGGCACCACCTCCCTTATTGCATGGGCTGCATTCGTAACACTCACCCAAGAGATAATGTGTGCTTGCACCAGAGTTACTTCAGAGTCCATGCTTTCCAAACTCACACTGTGGTGACCTTGCTCCCTGAAGCCTGGAGGACAGTGAGTGGTCACTGGGCCACCAATGACCTCCCTGGGCCTTAGCTGGCAAAGGGAGAGAGCTGTGATGGACGATTCTGAAGGTCTCTCAGTTAGCCCTGCACTTAGCTTCTGTGTGGGCTGGCTCAGGGAAGGGGGCCACGGGAAAATACACTCTCAGGCATGGTCACCCAGAAGAGAAGCTCGGGGCTGGCACAGCCTGCCAGCATTATGGTCTGAAGGTTACACTGTAACCAGGGACACTGTTCCACCGCCGAGGGTAAGGGCTGCCTTATCCCCTGGGCTTGTTTCAATCAGCTCTTACATTTCAGTAGCAGGAATCAGGGCTAAGCTGCTTCTCAAAAGCGACCAAGGATACTAAAGGAAACAAAAGAAAAGCCCAGATGGATGGTGAGATAAACGGGCCTATTTGGACACTTGGGTCATGTTTCTAAAGGATCTTTCAAATCATCACTGACAGGAAAAGAAACCTCCTGCATTTTATCATGATAGCAAGTTCCCAATGTAGGACGGCAGGGAGCCCCCAGGGACACCCCTGGTCCTTCCTGTTCCCCACAGCACCCAGTGAAAGTCTCTGCAGCGCTGGCACCTCAAATTATGACGGCTTCTTTAAGGCTTCTCTCCCCTCTGTTTGACTTCAAGCTTCTTGAGATTGGGGAGCAGGGACTACTGCCTGCTTGTCTTTTGGATCACCACTTCCTACTATGCATAGTAGGTGCTCAGTAAATAGCAGCATTTTCTGTAAGCTGTCACATATCAAAACTCAGTCCAAATATTTTGTTGAAATACAACGGACCCATAGCACTGGTTGAAATTCCTTAACCAATTCAGCTGTTGTGTTCCTCACTGTCCCCCACCCAGAGGAGCTATAAGAGGCCATCAAACAGAATGGGTGGCACAGTGCCTGGCACCTGAGAGGTATACGGTAAATATGTGATAAAGTGCATGATACAGGGTTGTCTACATAGTGGGGGCGGTGGCATTAAGCTATCACTTGTATACAACACAACAACGGTCACTAATGCCATTAATGTATTTTCTGCTTTCACAGGCGTATGGTATAGAATTATACTTCTTTTCACCTCTGAACTTGAGTGTACCATGTGACTTCCTTTGGCCAATGACAAGTGAGTAGAAGTTTCATAGGCCATGCCAGCAGAAGCTTTAGGAGACAGTGTGTGGCTCGCCACACTCGCTTTCTCTGTGCCATGCGGCTTGTGAATGCTTTAAACAGAAGTCCCTCTGGCACCCTGGGTCCGAGACTGAGAATGAGGCACAACGCAGCCTCCCACGGACCTGCAATGGCCAGATGGGGTGGTTTTTTGATTTGTCTGTTACACAGCCCAATCTATCCCATTCTAACTGATGCAAAGACTTGCCCAGGTACGTGGATTAAAATACATGATGTTATTTTCTGTTGCAGGGTACAGTAGTCAGATTCTGCCTTGGGGCTGGGAGCCTGTGCTTTGAGCTGCTAGGGGATAAACCCAGAAGAACGGTAACCCATTTGGGTTTTTCTCTTTGACCTCCTATTCTTGCTTTCATATCGCTACACATCTTCCTGTCCGTACTTTGAACAAACTTCAAGTCTACAGATGACCTTGAAACAACTGTTGAAAAGGTACCACTTTTGGAAGATATACTTTACAGGGAGTGAGTGTGGCCCCTGCCCCTGTGTGTGTGTGTGTGTGTGTGTGTGTCTCTCTCTCTCTCTGTCTCTGTCTCTCTCTTTTTCCTATACATCCCAGCCAAAGCTCTGCCTAAGAAATAACTGGGTTTGGGAGCTACTACCTCACTGTGCTTCTACAGTGCAACCTGGAACAAAGTTATCACGTTGGGCAACATTAGGAAGTGCAAGATTCTCAAGGGGCCACTACACTGCTGCTTTTTTTTTAAGTGAAAACACTGCATGAACAAGAAAGGCTACTCCACAGACCAGTCTCTCTCTTCTCTTTACAACCTCCCGGGAGAATTCCTTTGTGGCTTAAGGTGCAGATGGTTTGCTTCCTGTCAGCACCAGCCCTCTGTTCAGCACAGGTGGCCCCTGCCCACCCATCTCACAGGAAGCAGCTTTCACTTTAAAAGGAAGCCAGTGGTTCCAGCAGAAAAGAGGCCCTTGGGAAAGGCCAACACAGTAATTATTACCTTGTTACTACGGAAATAGAGATTTGCCTCTAAGGTTCCTTTTATGAGCTCTGAAATGAAAGTGACTTTTACTCTTGCCTACTTTGTTTCCCTGCTACAAAACAAGCAGGAGAAGAAAGAGGAAGGAGGGGAAAGAAAACAGAATGAAGATCACTGATGTCAGTGTTAGCGGCATCTCTCTGTCCCAAGAAAAGGAGTCTAGCCTGCGAATGCAGGGCTAAGAAAGTGCTCAGGGGCACACTGGTGGGTGTGACAGGCAGGAGAAGGCAGGAAGGAGAAGGCAAGGAGAATGAGAGAAGAGAGGGGGAAGGGGGCTATGAAAGAGAGAAAGAGGAGGGAGAGGAAGAGAGATCAACTGACTGACTCAAGCAAGCAAAGATGAAGGCAAAATAGTATGGGAGAGGTCAGGAAGGTGGGGAGGGGGGGAAGTGAGGCAAAGTTCACTTTCACTTAGGCCGATAGGAAGCTCAATGCTCCAGCATCCCACCATGTAGCACCTTGCGGCTAGTATGTCTGCATTCTCAGTTTCCTTCCTTTCCTACATGTTATGTCCTAACTCACACTCCCTTTAGTCCTAATGCTTTCCTTTAATGCACAATTGTTCTGTTATTGTATATATTTACTCTAGGCTGTTATGGAAAGAGGAGGGCTTAATTATTTGTTAATTAATTAGCTATAAAAGAAAAGAGTTCTAGGGGATAGAGCTCAGATAGCCCGGAATGATTTGCAGGACTGGGGAACATTTTACCTTTGATCAGTACCTCATAAAATACTTTCACCGCCTTCACTTGGTGTACTTCTCACAGTGGTCCTTAATTCCCCCTGGCCAGGTAGCATAAGACATCCACAGGTTCTGGAGATCAGGCCATGGATACCTTGGGGGAAGGGGGTGCAATATTCTGCCTACCACAGGCTTGGAAGGTAGGAGAAGCCATTCCCAACGGTGTTCCTTCTCATCTGCACGTTCCAGCAGAGGTTGTGTCTAACAAATAACTGGGTTGGAGGCCTACTACCTGGGAAGGGCTCCCAACAATTCCATCTGCAGGCTGGGGACCTCTGGCCTGGATTAAACTCCTCTCTGCAGGTTCGGCTTGAATCTGTAAATGTAGTGCTTGGTGCCAGGAGGCTGCCTTGTTCCACACAGATCACAAAGCCAAGCGGTGCCCTGGGCTCTTGTGACTCTCCCAGCGAGGAAGGAGGGCTTAGCTTGGCAGGCTGGTCAAATACTAGGTTGCATAGTTACATCCTCACCCCGTGGGACTTCCAATTCAAGCTGAAAGTGGGACAGCCAGGGCTCCAAATGCAGACAGCAGAGTCAGCACGGTGACAGAATCCTACTGCAAGGGCAGACTCAATACCTAATACATTCAGGGTTTGGGGGACAAAGACAATCTAGTAACAAGAGGGGGAAAAAACTGTTTCTTCTTCCTGCTCGGTTCCTTGGCATCACATTAGTGGGCAATTTACATTTTATTCTCAGGCTGATGGTTTACCATGCAGCATTAGTTATTTTGCTTTATCACTACCTAAATCAATAAAAGCCGCTTAAGTTCAATAAGAATTCTAATGGTTTAAATTTTTTTTTAAAGATTGTATTTATTTTTAGAGAGAGGGGATGGGAGGGAAAAAGAGGGGGAGAGAAACACTGATGTGAGAGAAAACCATCGATCCACTGCCTTTTGCATGGGTCCTGGGACCGGGAACCAAACCTGCAACCCAGGCATGTGCTCTGACAGGGAATCCAACTGGTGACTTTTCACCTTGAGGGACAACGTCCAACCAGCTGAGCCACACTGGTCAGGACAGGATGCATTCTAATGGTTTAGTTACCAGGGGTGTCCAACCTGCAGCCCGCATGCAGGCTGCATACGGTTCAGGATGACTGTGAATTCGGCCCAACACAAATCATAAATTTACTTAAAACATTATGAGACTTTTTTTGTGATTACGTGTTACAAGGTGGTTAATGTGTGGCCTAAGACAACTCTTCTTCCAGTGTGGTCCAGAGACACCAAAAGGTTGGACTCCCCTGGAGAAGAAAAGTACCAAGTAATTCCAAAGTCCTCCTCCTGATCAAACGCCCTCGGCAAGCCTGACTACTGTCTTCCTGGTGCTCTCGATGACACTTCCATGACCCAGGGGTGCCACTGAGGCGGAGCATGTAGCTGCCTGTGCCCACGGCATGCTGAAGCCCAAGGGTGATGACAGAAAGGGCCATGAGCACAGTCCGTGACTTGCAAGGACAAAGAAAGGGACTCGGGAGTGGAAACTTTCCCAGAGCTGCACTTTTAAGCTTTGAAAGCATGCAATTCGCCAGAGTTCAAGAACTTCTGATGGGTGACGAGGGGACACCGTGCATGGAGGAGCTGGCAGGAGTCCCACAAACCCTTTGATTGTCTGGGATCCCAGCCCCTTGGCCCTCCTGGGCGTTATTTCTTTTTCTTCCCAGACTGTCCATTCAGACACCTCCATGCTAAAGTTCTCTTTACTTGTCTGTTATCAGGGGCCTATGTCTTGTAATAAGCCACTTCGACTTGTCCCCTTTGATGCTCCCTTCTCAGCTGGCTGCCTCTCGTTGGCTGGAAGTAGCCACTGACAACTGTCAGGTAAAAACTGGAGCCCAGGGGTGGCAGCCCTGAGGAGTGACGGGAGATCAAGCACAGACTTGGCATTCTGAATTTACTATCGTCATTTACTATTTTTCTCAGAGGCCGCTGGTGACACAGAGACTCACAAGCTGACACGGTCTCTACTTCCCAGGCTTGGGAGGTACACACTGCTATCAGTTACTTTTAATAACCCTGAAGTTATCCTGGCCACAGCCTGTTGCAAACAGCCGGGGTCTGTGTGGCATGTCAGTGTCCTGCAGGGCTGTTCTCTGGAGCCGGAGTGGCACTGCTGAGGTTAATGGTTTTCCTGCACGCACAGGGAGGTGGTCTGCACTCTGCCTGCTTGTCTTCCCTTGGCTGAGGTCTAATCAGGTCTCATCTCTCAGGACTGCTCCTATTTCCTTTGTAGAACCAGCCTGTTGCTTGTGTGCGAATCCTTATGGGCCAGCTGTCTTTTTTATAAGGAACTTTCTGGAAATATCTCAGCTCTGGGACCTTCTTTTTTCAGGTTAAAAGGGAAGGATTCTGGAAAGGTGCTGGGTTCTCTGTATTTTCCCACTTGTCTAGTTTAAATTATTTAAAGAATGTATTTCCAATTACTGGGACAAGAACAGAATTGCCTAACCAGCGGCCAGCCATTTGCATACTACCTGTTAAAAAAATAATATATCTGCACACAATCTGTGATATTCTTCCTTGATATCTCACATGAAATAGCCTATACTATCCTTACCCTAAGCAATATTTGTAAAATCTTGGGTTTCACATAAGAGTTATCTCTTTAAAATATTAAAATTAAAATAAAAAAATTTCTTAAATCCTTACCCAAGGATATGCTTTATTGATTTTAGAGAAAGGGAAGGAAGGGAGAGAGAGAGAGAAACATTGATATGAAAGAGAAACATTGATCGGTTGCTTCCCCTTGTGCCCTGATGGGGATCGAACTTACAACCTTTTGGTGTACAGGGCAATGCTCCAACTGATGGAACCACCTGGCCAGGGCTAAAATATAATAGTTAAAAAGAAATATTTCCCTGTCTACCACCTAAAATTATTTCCTATACGACTAATGTGAGCCTCCCATTTGAGTACAGTTTGGGGGAGAGATTTACATGAAGAACTTTATAGAAACAAATCAAATACTATTTCAACTTGGCCAACAATGAAGCATTTCTATGGTGTGTTTACAATAATTTTGGAGATTAAAGAAATTTAACTTATTCCAGAATAATGCAAAATGTCTCACTGCCTACAGGTCAAGACTTATATAAAATAGGAAATTTATAAGTTTTATTAAACCCTTTTCTTGTTTTAAAAAAGCCACCTGAATTCTTTCTCTAAAAGTTAGTCCATCATTCACAATCACATCTGAGCAGTGTCCGTCGGGGGAGAACCGGAAGACTCCGCTGTCCATGTGGCCCACTCTATGGGCTGATCTAGAAAGAATACAACCAGGGCTCTCTTCTTCCCAGCCCCCACACAGTGCCTCCACCTCCAAAAGCAGAAACAAGCTCAGCTGTGATCTGTGATAATTCCATTAACCCTGCAATAAAGCATTAAATTAAACTGCCTAGCACAGATTCTTCTTCTGCTAGAAGGGGAAATGAACCTCAGAAGGCCTGCACTTTATGCGGATTGATTCACTAACCAACCACATGTTTACAGGAGAACGCAAACAAGCAAAATAATTGGCCAACATTGTGACATCTCCAGAGAGGGTGTTACAGCAACTGATTTTTTTACCCCTGACAATATTTCCTCTAAATATTTTAGTTATAGAGAGCTTTAGCTTTAGAAAGAGTTCTCAAATGGTTCATCTTTCTGTGGACTCCTCGAACCAATTCTTAAAAAAAAATTAATTGCAGGAACAAATTAATTGTGGACTTGAGCTGGCGCTGCAGTGGAAAGCCTTCTGTCGTCTCTGGTATAAATCACCACACTGGACACAGGGGGACTCTGAGAGGGACGCATTCAAGTCAGTGACAGAGCCGGGGCCAGATCCCAAGCTCCTGTCAACTAATTATTCAGTGCTGCCTACCTCAGCCTAGGCTTTCCAGCCTTCCCTGAGAGATCATGAAGAGAGGTTTCTCTTTAGCAAATGCCATTTCTGGGGGTAACTTCAGTGTCTTTCTCTTTAGTAGGCTACCCCATCTGTCTGAAGCCAGAGAACTATGGAAATCACCCACCTCCTTGTAAACAGCATGCCCTGCTAAGGGAACAGGAAGCTGGACTTGGGCTGCAAACACCTGGCTTTCCAACACATGAGGTTTAGCCCCCAAAAGAGTACAGGGATTGCCAACCCCTTACACCAAAATCCATGTAGTGTCACATGAACCCAGATGTGAAAAGAGGCTAATCAAATATTGTTGGGAACCGTCCTGCCTGATTTCAGGAGTTGTAACCCCCTCATGGCTAAGGCTGAGTGAGTGATCTTCAGACTATAAGCCACTAAGGAGACAAAGCTTATCTCCCTTCTGCTTCATCCGTAACTGGCCCCCAATGCTTGGTCAGTTAGCCAACGATGGGTAAGATTCCCTCAAGGGAGGGGGCACCTAAGACAGGCACGATCACGTGGAAGGCCCTCAAGGAAGGACTCGGGGGGCCACAGCAAAAGGGGGTGATGGACCCTCAGCCCCTGGCTATCCTGACATAGCCTGAGTCTTCAATCCATCTGGGAGAAGTTTCCTTATCTCTTGCTTCTTGGCTCTGCTCCACTTAAGCCTGAAACATTGACAGAGGGTGGTGCAGCTCTGTGCTGGCTAGGGCGGGCTCCCCAGGTGATCAAGCATAAGAAAGAATTCATAAAGTCCTGTGAAACCTGCTTTGCTAAGAGTGCTCTCATTTAAATGATAAGGGTCTGGAGCAGGAAATGAGTCTGTCTCCCAAAGTTTTGTAGTTGACAGACCCTGACTCGGATTAAGCCCTCAGAGTTCTTTGCATGTTATCTATTGTTTGATCCTTGCTGCCTGACAATGATTGATGAGTTTTACCTGTATTCCTGTGTAAAACGGACCTAATAAAAGCCATTGAGGAAGGGGCTCTTGGCCCTTCTCCTTTGAGAGATCAGCCACCTCTCCTTCCCAAGCAGATCATGTCTTGGTAGACTTATTCTCATCCGTGGTGGACGGGGGCACTCTGCAGGCGGAGCCCCCCCACAAAGTATGCCAGAAAAATCCTTCAACAGACAGATCACTAAGGGGCATCGAAATCTAGAAATACAGCACATCGGAGCTCACAGAAGTCCTGGGGATCATGACAGCCCAAACCTCTTCTTTAAGAGACTGCTCGTGGTCATAGACTAGGTTTGCGTCAGAGCAAGGACTAGAAATTTGGATGCCAAATATTATTTCTTTATTGCAGTGTTTTTTGGAGCTCTTTTCAACTCTGACGGCAGCAGCAATGAAGACCAGTCCAGCGCTATAACCTCAGCTGCTCAGCTCTATAACCTCCACACTTAATCCTTGCCTCCTATTACCAAGCAACAGCAGACTGAAGGGGAAGCCAGCTCCACCAAAGCCAGGAGAGCTCCCATCTGCACACAGACCTTCTGTGCATCACCAGGGACTCTGTTCCAAGGTGCAATACCTAGAAAGATGCCTAACAGGGGAAGTTGAGCAGATCCCCGGGGCCTGCTGAACTGACAAAGATGCATAGCAACAGTCAAAACAACAACAGAAACTACTCAGAAGCAGTGCTCTCAGAAGCAGCACCCCATGCAGAGCAGGACTCAGCCCTTCAGCAGCCCTCTCCCTCCTGCTATGCCAGCTGCCTACCCCAGGCATGGCCTCAGGGCCTCCCGACCTCTGCACGGTTAAAGCAGCACCCATCACTCCAAATATCACCGCCCTCGTTCCACAGGTTACTGTGAAATGCCCTCGGAACCTGGCCAAGCCCAGGTGAAGCAAGCTTACCTGTCAGCATCCCCGAGGCCCAGGGAGGTGTTTCTTTGCAGGGTCTCCCGTACCACAGCCATTCCATCAGGGAGCCGGTTCAGGCGACGGGTGTAGAGACCAAGTCCGCCATCGGTCATGTACCTTTAAAAGGAGGAGGATGCAAAGATATGGTCAAAAACAAGTCCTGTACAGTCTTGTTGTTCACATCCAGAAGCCCTGTGTGGCCAGCCTGTGCTCTAAGGGGAAGGGACTGAGGCTTTCCCGAAACTCTGTCATTGATCACAGTCTTGGGCCAATGCTGCAGCTGACTCAACCCAAGAATCACCAGCTTGGTAGCAAAAATAGAGCTCAGCTTAACAAACTCACAGGAATCTATGAAGCAGAGGGGAACTAACTAGTGAATAACATTAAACATCAAGTGTATTTATGACATTCTTTTTTAACGCCAGCAATTACACAAACAGGTTTTTCACCTAAGAGAATGAAACTGGCAGGTCCCAAGGAAATCACAGGGAAAAATATTATAAAACAGGGCAGTGGAGGGTGCAGGAAAGCTTTTAAGAGTCAGAAAGAAATGACAGAGGATCCAAGAGTCACCTTTGCCATCACAGGCAAGTCACTTCTCTGGGTTTTTCATTTAAACTATGGTAATATACCAAGGCTTTCCTGCATCGCAAGGCAAATGTGAGAATTAGTGAGATAAGGCATATGAAAAGCACTCTGCAATTTGCATTGCACCATGTAAATGAAAGACGTTATTAGGACTGTCATCATCTTGAAGTATCTACAGATGATGCACTTCACCTTTGATAACAATGTGTTCCGGTGGTTGTCCTAAAACTACCTTCTGATGAAATTGGTGTTGTCCAGGGAAGGGGGTGACCCCTGGGGCTTTCTGTGCAGATGGCTGGCGGTCCGCAGACCAGACCAGCTCCTGGGATCTCTGCCATGAGTAGGAGGCAGTTCAGGTCCAAAGCAGCTCTACCTCTCCACCTTGGCTCCCTCACAACAGTCAAGGAGAAAGCAAAACCCAGGCAGAGCAAGAAACCAAACTCAGATCCCTGTAACTCTCACACGGGCCACATGAGAAAGACTTGCGGGGCATCTGAAATTGTAAGTGTTTTACATTTCAAGTCAAGTGAGAAGACCTGTGAGTAGTTTATTTTCCTGAAACCGGCAGCTGAGCTGCATCATGCAGTGTTTCACAGCATTTAATACTTTAGCTTTGGAATACAAGGGGTAGATCCTGATGGTTTTCAGTCCTTGAATTTTTCCGCCCTCTCACTTGGGAACTTTTGGGATAGATACATTCTTAGGAAAATGGAACTATAAGATGCTATAAGGAACTATAAGGTTGCCTGGAACCAGAGAGTTCAAGTAGGGGCAGAGAAGGAAGTTCTCCGGGGAGCCACCGTGGGTGAGAGGGAGGCTCCAGTATGGGCCAAAAGAACATCCCCTTAGAGCAACTTCCAGGAGGACATGTCTGAACTGAACTCTGATGTCCCCCCTTGTCCCCAACTTATGCCACGAATGACCACAGACAAGGCAATGCCAATGTAATGGAAACTTTTGGGAGTCCGTCAGACCAATAGACTGGAGTTATGCTAGCAAAGCAGCAGCAAAGACGGAATCTTTCATTCCACTGTCCTGTGTGGAAAACAGAAAGCTCTCTGTGAATACACTAAAAACCACTGAAATCGCCTTCCCAGTGCACGCTCCCTGCTGGATAACAGGATGGTCATTTCCTTCCTCTCTAGGAGAGTCGGAGGGCCATGATCCTGACTGGTCTAAGCCGACCGCAGGACGTCTGATCCTCTCACCGCTGACTAGTTTAGAAATGGGTTGTATTACCTAAAATCTGGCTAGTGATGCCAAGTCTGCTTCTGGGAAAGTTTTTTCACTCTTACAAAAGACATAAGGAAAATAATATGGCCTAAAGTTTTCGTGTTCTCCTGAAATCCAAATGCTGAAGCCCTCACTCCCTATGTGATAGGATTTGGATGTGGGGCCTGTGGACAGTAATTAGGGTTAAATGAGGTTGTGAGGGTAGAGACCCCCTAATGGGATCAGTGTCCTTATAAAATGAGAAGCAGAGGAGGGCTCTCTCCCCGCCATGTGAGGGGAGAGCTAAGAGGGGGCCGACAGCAAGCCAGGAAGCGGCCCTTACTGAGAACCAAGAATCGAATCTTCAGGCAGCTTGATTTTAAACTTCCCAGACTCCAGAAGTGTCAGAAATAAATGTTTGTTGTTTAAGCCTAAATGAATAAATAACACTGAATTTTGTACTTTAAATCACAAATGTGCCCTGGTTGGTGTGGCTCAGCAGACTGAGTACCAGCCTGCACACCAAAAGGTCACTGGTTCTGCTTCTGGTCAGGGCACATGCCTGGGTTGCAGGCCAGGCACCTAGTTGGGGAGTGTGAGAGGCAACCAGTCAATGTATCTCACACACTGATGTTTCTCTCCCTCTCTTTCTCCTTCCCTTCCTATCTCTCTAAAACAAATAAATAAAACCTTTTTTAGAAATGGTGAATTTTTATTGGTATATAATATTAAATCTCAATTTAAAAAAAACTGATAGTAATAGTTAAATAATTCTTTCTTTGATTACCTTTTAATGCTTGCCTTCCTCGCATAAGACAGTAACCTCCTTGAAGGCAGGGACTATTCTTATTTTCTTCAAATCTCCATCCCATATGCTAGCACATTCTAAGTGCTTACTAAATACTGGTTTTTGCTGAATGAATGAAGCCCAGAGAAATAGTCATTGGGTGGGATTTAGCCAAAACTTTTTGAAAGGACAGCAATTACAGCTTTTCCTTCCTCTTAAATGTCAGCAAACTTGACATCTAGGACATATAGGCAAAGCAAATTAAACCACCTGTCAGCCTACACATCCATCCATCCATCCATCCACCCACCCACCCAACAGATGTAGCGACTCGGGGTCCAGCAGGGGGCTACATGCCCACATCCTACAGCTGATACGTACAGGAAAAAAACACCTACACCCAAATGCAGTAACTCTGCCAGAGGCTAGACCTTCTAGAACAAATGTCCTTCCAAGGACCAAAACACAACCTTGCATCAATAAGCAAGATTTCAGTAAAGTCCTTGAGACCATACAGATAAACAAAAAACTTTCAACTGGGGGGTCTTGTCAAAGGACAAACAAACTAACTTTGGCCTTCATTTCTCTGCCGGATTTTTACTGCTGGTGAAATGGTACATGTAGTTGGGCAGTTACATGCACCCCGACATGTAGACAAGGCCCCCCCCCCCCGCCGCCACCAGTCCCTATACCCCTCAGCCGGCTTTCTGCTAAGGCCAGAGAGCAGAGCTTGGTTAGCATCCCAGAGCCGGAATATTGAGACATGCTGACATGCTGCAGCCCAGACCAGCAACACCCATGCGCAACGCGGTTTTGCTGAAAAATGGCCACTAAGAAAAGTGGGAGGGCCCTGGAGGGATGGGACTGGATGCAATAACTTGGCTTGTCAGCTGATGCTAGAAACTGATTTTGTTTAGACAGAGTGGAAGGGAAAAGGCAAGACTAAATCCAGATCCTCTGCCTTCTCAAATGCACCTGAAAGCCAGGGAGTGGAATGAATGCAACTAATCTGACAATGATTCCCTTTTGTTGCAAATCTATTTCATTCATGTGTGGACAGCAGGAGGAGGGGAGATGGGAGAAATGATGAGGAAAATGGGGAATTTACCTCTTCTCCCAGAGGTCTGTAAAAACATATTCAATCATATTTTTAATAATATTCTTCAAAATAACTTCTATTGTAGGTTCTCTCATTAGCAGACAGCATAACACTGGAGACAGTTGTCGCCAGACCCAGCCTCATACTCAAGAATCTAATTTGACGTATTTATTTCTAAATTATTATCCACTGATTACAATAGTCTGATTTACAGAAAAGCTTCACATTTTTTAAAATAAATCTTCCAGCCTTAATAAAAAAGATACATTTTTTTGTTGTTGTTCAACCAAGCTTGTATGGGAATTGGCTACCAAATACGTTAACACAGATGGCCATACTCAAATCAGCCTCTGGAGAAAGCATCATTTACAGGTGAGGCGGACACTGTTGTGTTCATCTGAAATACCAGCCCTTGCCCAGCAGCTAAAAAGGCTCTTGTTCCTCAGGGCTCAGGGAGGCCAGGGAGTGATGGGTGCACCCCACCTTTGGAAGCTTTTTATCTGTAGGGTGTTTTCCTTGCTATTCAAGGCTGAGGCACCCTGGGGTGGCCCATGAGCATCAGTCAGTCAGAAAGAGCATGCTGTTGTCAGACAAACATGGGTTCAAAGTTTCCTCTGCCCCTTGCTAGGGAAGCGACCTGGTGCACGTCATTATTAACAAGAACTGATGGCTTCTGGTGCTTGCTGCGCACTGTGCGAAGGGCTTCACATAAGCTGCAGAGGAATCCTATCAAGTGCCTGGCACGTTGGGAACGCTTTATCACAGCGTGATGACTGCATACCCCTCTCCCTGTTCAGTGCCACAAATACCAGGCTCTGTGCCAGGAACAGAGATGGAAAGACCTAGAGACCTTGTTCCTGCCCTGCTCTCACAGAGCTCAACACCCACAAGGGACTCAACCACAGGGCACACAGGTAACTCTACTCCTACATGCACAGCAGTGTTACAGATGGACATACAACAGGCTCCGAGCACGTGGGAGAAGGTGGCACAGAGGAGAATCCACGTAGGCACACAGACAACATGAAAAACAGCCAAGAGAAACGCAGAGCAGGGTGAATTAAGAGAAGGGTACGTAGTTCACCGATGCTGGAACATCAAGAGCAAAGACAGGAGCTGGGCTGCATGGGGACTGGGGCACCGTCGGGAAGGGTCTGGATGCCAGGTGGTGTTAAGACCTCTGCCTGCAAACCAGGGGAGCAAGTGAGCGGCCAGCTCTGGCTTCTGTTTCGCACAGCACACTGACTTTTCAGTACTTCTGTCATTCATTACAGCATTTTTGCAGTCAGTGAGCATCTTCTCACTGACATTTCCCTCTACAGATTTTTCAGAATGCACCAGGTGTCTGAATCCTCTCTGAGTCATTCCAGGCTTCTGGGGAATGACCAGACTTGCCAGGTAGACCTCACCATCCTCCAGACATGCCTATTACAAGAAGTTTCTCAACAAAGTGGGTGCATCCCGTGTAACTGACACTTGCTACAAAAAAGCTCTGGCCTCTAGCAGGACCTGTTAGAACACAGACGTGTGCTAGACTTGAGTCCAGTGTTTAGTCAGTAGATTTCTGTTCTTCTTTAAACGTAATGAGGCCACAACAGGAAACAAGTGAAACTGGCCTTGTGAGTCACCTTCAGATGGAGGGACAGTGGCTCCTCGATTCCAAGGTCCACAGTCTAACTTGGCCTGCACAGGCAGCACACACTGACCTTCACTCATCTCAGAAGAAACCACCTTCCTTCCATCAGGAATGGGGGAGGTGACAGGAGACAGGAAGGGAAAGAAATACGTACTGACCTGATCTAGTTCAGTGCACTTCTAACAGAATACAGCATTAAAAAATTTTACCCTCAGATACAAGAAATGAAAGCAGTGAGTGCAAATGGGGGGGGGGGAAGGGGGGGAAGAAATCAAGCCTGGACAAATGCTTTGCTTTAAAGGCATGTCAGCCTGTCTATGTTTTCTGGACATACTTTTGGCTGAAATGTGAACACTGTAAAGAAAACTGGAATGAGAGAAATACGGAAAACTTTCCTTGCCAATATCAATATGAAAGAACGACCATACACATCAGCACGTACTTTGTTGCACAAGCTTAAAAGACCTGATGTGGGCTGACAAGAAGCCCTTGAAGTCGAGTGTCTCACCAACATCCACGTCCCCAAACAGCATCTGCTTTCCCAGGGCCCGTCCACTCCATGACAGCCTCGCATGGCATCTACTCTTTATGTTTCTCAGGCTGTAAACTGAGTTTTCTGGACAAACCTGTAAAAGGCCCCCTTTATTATAGGGCCTCTTAGAAGTCAGATGAATAAACTCCACTCTGGGTCACAGAAGGACAAACGGACAAGCTCGTCTAACAGAACTGCCTGAAACTTTGTGAAGAAAGCCGATCTTTATGACGGAAAAGAGCTTCTACATTTGTCTTCAGGATGGAAGAGAATACATTCAAGATGCAAAAGATGATTAGAAAAAAACAGGTTTAAATTTTCAGTGCTCATTCTAAAACGGCAGCGCTCAAATTTAGGCGAACACTTACAATTTAATGGAGATGCTTGGAAAACCTCCAAGTTTTTAGGCACAAAAGCTGAGGCAAATATGGTATAATGTCATTTACCACTCCCATTGCCTCTGCCTGAAATGACAAGGACAGAGACCTGTTGCAGAGGGAGCCCAGTACCCTGCTGCCAGGATGCACCTGATGCTCTAAATCCAGTGAGGGTGAACTGTAACGAAAGAACACGGTGCTGCGGCTTCTCCAATGGGGGCTGCCACAAGCTCACACAATGAAACAAAACCAATGCAGCCTTCCAAAAGAAAGTCTAAGGTCTGAAAAATCTTTCCCTGTAATAGCAGGACTTGAGCGATAAAAAATCCAGACTACACAACACGAATAATCAGGAAACACGTCCTTGCTGTCCATGTCTGTGGGAACCCTGCCGTCAGGGGCCGAGGGGGGCTGTGGGTCTAGGGAATCCGACCAGTTCCTACCTTTCTGCTTGATGCGGAGTTGGGGCACCTGTCAGCACCGCTGGCTCTTCAGGACGTCACCAAGCTGGTATCTTACTCTTTTTAGGAGGATACGGGAGTTCGATTTTCATCTCTAGTAGAATCTTCCCTTATATTTTGCTCAAGCCTGGAGCAGCCACCTGAGGCTATGCCGCGAGCCGCCGTGGCTGAGAGCTCAGAGCAGGACCATGGCAAAAGGGTGTCACTGCGGGAAAGTTCTTTCAATGGCCACGAGCCAGCCACCAACAAGGAATGTCCACAGCTCAAGGGACAGCAGACCCTTCCCTGGCTTGTCTGCATTTCACTCCCATCTTACTGAGTCATGGCTGTGGAGCGAATGGATGACGGGAAACCCCGGCTGAGTCCTGAATCCTCTGATCCGGGTGTGGCAGGAAGTCAAGCCAGCTGCAGAAGGGAACTGGGCTCAGGAGGTCTGGAGCCTACCCCAGCCAGCCCGGGCACCGGAGCATGCCTCTCTGGGGAGCAGTGCACAGACGTTGCTAAGCTAGTCAGGCAAGAACTCCACTCTGGCAGGCCGTGGGGACGGAAGCAGCAGCAGAAAAAGACAAGCCCGAGAAAAGGGTCTCAGGGGCCTCCTTTAAGCCTTACTGGGGTGGGGGGTGGGGAGGGACAACGCCACAGACTTTATTTCCTAAAGTGCAGCAAAGGCACACTGCTGGCGACAAAACTCGACATGTGCCTCACCCTCTACCTGCCACTCAAAATCTGGGCCACGCACCAGGAGCCGCGGCATCACCTGGCGACCCTGCAGAATGACAGTTTCCCAGACGTCCTGAATCAGACGCTGCCGTTCAACAGGATGCCGGGTGGCTCTAGTGCACGCTGGAGAGTGGAAGCACGGGTCTCCATAGTGGGAGTGAAAACGGAAGTGTTCCTATGGAGATTTCTCTCTTATCATGTCCCTTTTGATGTTATACTTTACACAATATTTTTTTGTAACGTGGTACATATATATTCAAAAAACCAACACAAGCTTTTTTTTTTTACCCATCCAAAACCATTTAGGGACTGCTATCTAAAGCAGAAATTCCTAAATCTTCTTGAGCTATGCACCCCTTTGAGAACCCGCTGGAGCTACGAGCCCCGTCTCACACCTGGTGCAAAACGTGCGTCTGGTCTGAGTCAGCCCCTCTCCCTCTCCTGAGTCGGGGCAGAAGTGGATCCTGGCTCACTTGGTTTTTCCAACATATTCCACAAGTTTCCACACAGCAAGACTCCTGGTTACGCCTGCTCTGCGGCACCTCAGCTGTGGCGCATAGTGTTGCTGAAATTCCCACGGCACCCCAAGTTTTAGCACATGGACGCTGCCTTCCCATTGCTGTGGGAGTGGGTTTGCTTTCTGCAAACGCCCAGCAAAGGAGGGACGGAGCAAGTGGGAAGATTCTTGTGTGGCGATAAAACACGCTGCCAAGTTCCCTTCGTCTCCCACCAAAACAGCAGGAGAATTTTCACGAATTTAACAAAATTTCATGGGGCACTAACTTTCTCAGCGTTTTGGTCTAGGATACCTAAGGATCTATGCACATATCAGTGCCAAAATATTTTAATAAAAAACCCCACAATGTGGCTAATAAAAGAGACGATCCCACAGAGCTGGGGAATTATAACAATAGTGGATTTATCACTCCTATGTAAATCAGTATGCACATGGACAATTTTCACAATAATCCCTAACTATGCTTGTCTGTGATGAGAGTTGGCAGAGCAGTCTTCCCAAAGAAGGCTGCGCACTTTGGAAATCTGACAGTGCTGGCGTCTGGAACTCCGTCCAGCCGGGACTCCCTTTATTGTGGTTCAACTGTCAGCGCGGTGTTGCGGCGAGCATTTCTCGCACTAGCAGGAAGCTTTCCGTCCACCTACTGAAAGATGAAACACATTCTAACACACAGGAGACAGTTCTCCAGACAAAGCCCCTTTAAGCTCCTTCTCGGAATGAAACCAATGGTGAAAAGGGGATTGACTGCCGTCCAGGAATTCTCAAACCTTTAGAACGCACCTGAGTCATCTGGGGAACCCAAGAAAAAGCTGCATGTTTCAAGGCCCCAGCTTCGCAGAGACAGAATGTCATTAATGGGGCCCAAAGCCTGCATTTTGAAGCAGACCTTATTTTTTTTAGAGCGCTTTGAGGTTTTACAAAGAAATTGCAAAGAAAGTAGACTTCCCGTATTCCCCCTCTCTCCTACCTCCAGTTTGCCCTATTATTAACATCTTGCATTAGACACGTTTGTTAAAACTCACAAACTGATATTGATACATTATTAGATAATTACCTGATACTAATAACTAATGCCAATTATTAGTAATATTAATATTATTAATAACATTCATACATCATTACTAACCAAAGCCCAAGTTTACATTAGGGTTCACTCTGTGTTGTACAGCTCTATGGGTTTTGGCAGATGCATAGTGTCCTGTATCCACCATCACGGCATCATGCAGATAGAGTTTTATTACCCTAAAAGTGCCATTCTCATCCTTTTCTTCCCCTCCCCCAAACCTGCATTCTGAACAGACACGCAAGTACTTTATTGCAGGTAGTGGGGATCAAGCTGTCAGAAACATTGCCTTAAATCTTGAGACCCAGATGGAGGAACTGGGAGCCAGACTGGCCTCAGTCTCCCTAAGAGCTAAGGACCCACCAAGGTATAATGGTGGTTCCAATTTCAGGTCCTCCCAGGGACCAGTCCTGGCCCCTCTACACAAAGGAGACAATGAGCCTGTTAACAGTACCTGCTCCCTGACGGCCCCTCCATCTCAGATGAAGGCTTGATAACAGTGGTTAGGGCTCCAAGGTTTTTTCCAAAACATCAATTAACGCCAGGTCTTGGACATACAAGCTGACGGGCCTCAGAGCAGTACATCCGCGGAAGTCGAGACGGAGAGGGAACCTGAATGAGCTGTGCCAGGCGTGCTGAAGACGGAGGACCGTGGGCAATGCCCGGGTGGCTCAGCAGTGACATCACAGTTAGATGCCAATACCCCGGAGAGCCTTCTGCTCTGTCAGCAGAACCCTTCCTCCCAGGCACTTCTCATGCCCTGAGACTCGCTCACCCGTCCTCTGGACCCTGCTACACCTTATCGTTCTGTGACTTCTGACGTGCCTTCCCCACCCCCAGTGCTTCAAGACACGAGTCCACATCTCCACGAGGTCAGCGGAATTTATGATGGTATTCAGGGTGGCGTGTTCCCTTTCAAAGATGACTGGTACCCCAGGGCAGGGAGTCAGACACCCAGTGTCTCTTCCTCGTCTGGTTTCATGCAGACACCCCCAGGTAACAACCATAGTCACCACTGAACTGGGGAGAAGCCAGCTGGTGCTTCGGCTTATGCTCCTGCAAGTTTCACCTTGTCGTACCTGGACTGCAGCTGAAGGGAATGTCGAGGTGTACTGAGAACAGGGGAGTGAGAAGATGACTAACCCCTCCTTCACACTGGGGTGTAAACCAGGCCTTGGGGATCCCCTGACCTCAGCAGAGATTTCCGGACGCGGCTGAGGGGCTGCATTAAGCCACACGCAGGCTGTCGTCCTGGAGGTGGCGCATGTTTTGAGGTGGTGTCATTCATTCACTAAACATGTATGTGGCCTCTACTGTGAGACAGGCACTGACTTGTGTGCTGAGAATCAGACTAAGTCCTTGACCTTGATGGGGGCTTAGTGCCTGGGGCCGGGGAACAGACCTGTAGATGTTTGCATGGGGTTCAACAAGGGCCAGAGCAGGGATGGGGCCAGAAAGGGCTTCTCAGACAAAGGAACCCTCAAGTAGTATCTTGGAGGATGAGAAGGTACCCCTCGGGTTGGGGCAAGAAAATTAGAGAGCTCACACAGACACACATGTGCACAAAGGACCCAAAATGTGCAGTGAACTCCTTGTGCCGTCTCAGATGCTGAATTTCTAGCAGGTAACATTTTCATTAAGAAAATTAGCATTCTGGACACTCATTCTAAATGGGATTCAATAAATGTACTACCAATACAAAGAAATTTTTTATACACACATACACACACCCACCCCCTTTGGCCTTCAAGCATAGGGATTAATCAAAATTAGGTGACCACAGGATGGTCCAATTACCTGCCACTAGACACAACAGGTGACCCTGCTCACTTTTCCGCATGTTCACATGCCCTGGGTCACCTTCAGAAACAGAACCCAGGTGGCCTGGAGCCCCAGCTCCCAGTGGGAGTGGGCCCGTTTTGGCAGTGCAGCAGGAGTTTGGACAAGCACATTCGATGTTATAAATGCACCATTCTAAACCAACACATAAAAAGGCCTAGTGGGTTCTACATAATGTAGTGTATACGCAAAGTGTGACCTAATTTGCGTTGGTAGGGACCTACTAAAGGCAGAATAATCCTCAAAAGTCACACCTATTCTTACCCTCACCATACCCCCTCACCCACCCAATTCAAAGAGTGATGTCTTTATGTTAAGCAGAAAGGGGTATGACATTTTTTAATCCTTATCCAAAAATGTTTATTGATTTTTAGAGAGAGAGGAAGAGAGAGAAACATGGATGTGAGACAGAGACATCAACTGGTTGCCTCTTGTATATGCCCCCTAGGGATTGAACCCACAGCTTAGGTATGTGCCCCGACCATGGATCAAACCCTGTTGGTGCAAAGGATGACACTCCAACCAACTAAGCAACCGGGCTAGGGCTGAAACTTTAAGTTTGGGGAAAAAAAAAAAAAAAAAACAACTGACTTAAAATTCATGAGGATGGGCACCGACCAGTTCTCTCCTGCAGAATTCAGATTTGGAACTACTTAAGCACCAGGCCTCCACATGAAGAAAGACTGTCCAAAAATGCATCATGCACCCACAGCAGTGACATAGGATGTTTTCATGGGAAGGGACCAGGCTGTGGCTGAAAAAGTGCAGCTGTGGCCCTTCCATGCCCTGAGCCAGTCAGGCACGTCTCCTGGCTACTGCTTTGGGGTTCAGGTTCTGCCTGCCCCCCAAAAAAGCTGCACTGAAAAATCCTGGTAAAACTGGTCATGAAAGAAACTCTTAAAAAACCAAGCAAAATCCTAAAGTGAAAAGGCATCTTATGCAAACCACGGGCCACAGGAAAACTGACAAAGCGACCCTGCCTCCCATTGGGCCTACCCTAAGTCATGCCCCCATCCCTCCCATGTGAGTGCAGAAAAATGCCTTTTTCTGCTGAGCCTCGTGAAAGTGTTTTCTACTCTGCGAAATGCCTGTGGGGTCTGACACACACAAACCGCAGAGAGCAGACGCTGTCTCCACACTGGCTAAAACACCGCCACGGGTATCCTCACTCTGCCACTCCCTGCCTCCTCCAGTCTCTCACTGGCAGAGGCCGGATGCTCTCCTCCTCCTTAGGACACCAGACTGCAAAGCTGTATGTACCTCTGCAACTTCACCTTACAGGCACCCGAGCATTAAGGAAAATACCAATTAAACACAGTCTCAGGGAAATACAGATCTGAGTGAGGGGCAATGTTTAAAGTATTAGATCTGAGTATTAGATCTGAGGTGGGGGCAATGTTTAAAGATTACTTGGTCTAATAATTTTTCAGATGCAGAACTGAGACTTAGAGAGTTTTAAGTGATTTTCCCCAGGAACCACACCAAGAAGTAGCCACTGATGTGTTTTCATCTTAATATGCTTTTGTGTTCAATAAATTTACTGAGTTCAATAAATCTGTTTTTTATGATAACATTGAGGCTTGGCTTCCTTATCTTACACTTTATTGTAACTGCTTCTCTAGCTCCTTGTGCTCCGGCCTCCCACCAACAAGTTCAATAAAGGATGGATGATGATGATGATGATGATGATTAGACCAGTATTTTCAATATTTTAGCTTCATTATCCCCAGTCCCTAGAACTGTGCCCAGAACTCTTGAGATGCGTAATAAATGTACTTGGTGGACTAAATGGAAAAATAATAACCAAGAATGAAGTTGCTCTTATGTAAATGATACATGTTCAGTATCTGGGGAATACAAAAAGGTATGAACCATCCTTGCATCTATTGAGATAAAAGTCAAATACTATGACTACATTACCTAAAGGCTCCAAGGATGATGTCTAGGAAGATGGGGGCCTTCCAGGAAGCTGGGAAAAAAAGGCTTGGAGGGCGAAGTTGCAGGTCCCATTCAGGGGACAGACAGCATGGCTGGAGCCAAGCACCACCCCACCCCCGCCACGCTGGCTGTGTAGGGAGCAATGAGCTGAAGGCAGTCTTACTGCCCTATGGCTAAATTCCGCCTTGTTCCTGACTTTTTAGAAAGGAATAGAGTGAAACCAGTAGAGCAGGGAGTTCCAGCTGAAAGGCAGACTGTCTCCTCCTAGAATTTCAACTTGTAGGGGCCTGGAAGGTGCCACAGGCGTTTCTGAAAGGGGAGCAGGTAGAACAGACTGTGTTGACGTGCGTGTCCCTCCCCGTAGCAAGGCGGCTGCTGAAGCTCTGAAGGCGACGTGGGCATGAGACACCCAGGAGTCAAGTGGCCAAGCACCCAGGCACATCAGCTGGCCTGTGGCACAGGACAGTGTCGTCTGGGAGCGGCAGGGCCCCCCAGTGGCAGCTGCAGCTGCAGCAGCACGCTGGTGGGAAGGGCAGGCGAACAGGGAACCGGAACGCAGGCCAGTGACCTCTGGAGCAGGAATCTAGACGCTGGTTGCCTCCAGGAGACTCAGATTACCTTCATCAGGGCAGGGGGAACCGGAGTCAGAACAGCTGTCGGGTGTTCGCAGACAAAAGAACAGGGTCCCTGACATCTTGTTTCTCCCTTTGCAGCTTGTTCAAGTGCTTCTCCTTTCCCAGGAAAGGGATGTAGGTCAGCTGAGTTTCCCAGACCTGGCCCAGTCAGAGTGAGCCTGTTCAATATTGTAACATTTTTACACTTTAAATAACTATTGTTTGCACTGTGTGACTTATAGCGTGTAACTTTCACCAACAGCTCGCCTGGTGTGCAGACCCTGAGCTCACACTGATTTGCAATAGCCACAGCCCGCTCTGCCTCCAAACCCCATCCAGTCCAGATCAGAACCTGCAGCAGGGGAAGGGGGTGTGCACGATTTTTACGTTTATTAAAAGGGGACATGGGTGAGAACATCTTCAGAAGGAAGAGCTTTGGTGCCCGCCACCACCCCAAGGCTGGCGTGACCTGTGAAAACCTGGTTTGTCACACACCTCTTATTCCAAACATGACACCCGGCTCTGGTCTGTCTGTATCTGAGCCTCGGGGATTCCTGTGGGAACCTGGACACCCTGAATCTTAGACCAGGAAGGACCATGGAAGGTCCTGTCTCAGCCTGGCACCTCAGGCAGAAATCCCTTCTGCAACTATATGGACACAGTTTCCCAGATTCTGCTTGATTCCTCTCAGGAACAGGAGGCTCCTGTCCTTGCAAAACAGCCCAGCCTGCTTTGGACAGGTCTAATTTTCAGCATATTTTTCCTTACACTGACTAATGGTCACCCCAGTGTTTAGAAAATAAAAAAATTAAGTCTAACTTCCACCTGTGGTTCAAATTTGGTGCTCGGAACCTATGCTCTTCTAAGAATTTTCCACACCAAGTAGATCTACTTTCCATAAACATTTCTATTGCACTGTGAGCCCTTCAACCTTGCTTGTTAGCTTTCCCTAAACGAACCTCAGCCTGATTCTGAGCCCCTTAAAACCTGGCACCAAGAGCAAAACAGGCTTTGTCTAACATCCAGATACTCTGTTGCTTCCCACATTATTCTATTAATCCAGGCAAAGGTTAGGATCTACAGAGCTCTCTAGAACCTGGAAACATCTCTGGGTCTCAGAGCCTAAAACCCAGCAGGAGGCAGCACCGAAGGGGAAGGGGCTTAGATCTCAATTGCTGAGTCCTCAAGTTTCCCAAAACTGGCTGCACCTTACAATACAGCTGTATGATCTTAGATGAGAGACTTCTCCCACCCTCAGTTTCCACATCTGTGAAATGGGGATGATAACATGTTACAGGCCTCTGAGGATTTCTCTAAGAATTCAGTGAGGCAACACGTGAAGGTATGGGCCACGGGACGAGCACGGGTCAAGCACTGGCTGCCATTATCACGGAGTTACTACTGTTATCTGTCTCCCATCGTTCTACACACACTACTAAGCAGACACTGCATGTCTGGCAGGAGTTAGAAATGCAGGGGTCAGATTACACAATCCCTCTGCTCAACGATATCTTGATCTAGGAGACTGTTACACAAAGAGACAAAGCCAAAAGAACTGGGAGGAGCCATCTGGGAGGTATGACCAGGTGAATGGGAGCCCAGAGGAGGGAGGCTGGATGTCTGCTGGGGTTGCCTGGGAAGGCTGCCTGGCTTCGGCAGATTCTTAAAGGACTGTGGCAGGTGGATGGCAATCGAATTCAGAGGAATTGAGAGAGACAGACACGTGCAGAGTTCTAAGAGCGTGGTATCTGTAGCAAGGAAATCATCAGTGGCCCAGAGTGGCAGGACCAGAATGGGAGTCGGGGGAGGGGTGGGCAGTGAGGGGATGAAGGAGGTAACAGAAATGAGTCTAGGGAAGAGGATCGCTCATTCGCTCCCCACATGCAAAGGAGGGCCAACTTTGTGCTATTCACTGTGCTAGGCGCAGGAGATTCGCGGTCAGCGTGACAGACAAGGTCTGTGCCTCCACGGTGCTTACTGCCAGTGTGGGGGCATGGAGGGCCTTGTACGCCATGCTGGACAATGGAGGCATGGGATACGGCAGGCCATATCTTCCAAGGATGACCACAGCAACATCTCCTATCCCACCTGGTCTTCCAGCTGACCTTGCCACTCTCCTACTGAGAACTAGGACCTGTGACTGCTTTGATTAACCTAGTATGGTAAAAGTGACATCTGTGACTTCTCAGGGCAGGTGATAAAAGGTAATGCAGCCTCACTTCGGTCACTGTAACACTTGCCTCTGGGGGCGCTGAGCTCCCAAGTAAGAAATCTACCTGGCCTAGGCCCTGCACGTCTTTGGAAGCCAAGCCACATGGAAAGGTCATGGGCATCCTACCTTTGATTCGCCCCAGACCCAGTGTCAGTTACACGAGCCAGCAAGCTTTGGAATACCCCACCCCCTCCTCCAGCTAGCAAGCCAGCTCCAGCCCTGGAGGCCTCCCAGCTGAGGCTCTAGGTGAGGCAGAGCTGAGACAAGCCATCTCCCCTGTACCCATGCCAATTCCTGATGCAGAGATCCTATTCAAGCAGCTAGGTTTTGGAGTCATTCATTAATCAGCAAGAGAAACAAACACAGAGTTTACCAAAGGCAACGTGGAGCCAGGTGATAATGGAATCAGAGTTATACTCTAGAAGATTTTCTCACCAAAAAGTAAGATGTATCTGTTGGATGGGCATTGAGATCGGAGGCAAGGAAAGCAATGAAGGGATTAAGGCAGTCATCTCTGGGAGAAATATGAGCAGTGAGACTAGAGAGAACGTGGCAAGAGATACTGAAGAGAGAGAATCCCTCAAACTCTGTGCCGGCACCCCAGGAACAAGGAAATGAAGCATCTGAGATTCTTCTTGGGTTCCGGCTGTGGAAGAGGGATGGGTGTGGGAACACAGGTGGAGAAACAGGTTTGGGGCAAAGAAGAAGAGTTAGATTTTGGACATGTTTATGCAGCTTCAGTGAAAACCCTGGGATGCAGTGGCTGTGCTCCCACACTGTGGTCAGCCTGTCTGCCTGAGTCCCGGCTCCCTAACTCACCAGCTCCGAGTCCGTGGGCAAGTCACCGTGCTCCAGGTAGCTGCGTCCTCACTGGGACAGTTGATGGAACATGATATAGGTTAGTAAGGATGTAATGAGACAATGCATATACCTGGTCACAGGCTAGGCAGGTTCCTCATACCGGGAGGGCCTGGCTACAGGACATTAAATGAAAGCTGTTCCCAAGGAACTGCATACACATCACTGGTGAATGGTTTATTCGACCGTCAAGCCTGTGTCGACTACTACAATAGCTACATGAGCCCCCACAGGAGTGAGGGAAGGCAGTCTGTTAGTGGTCCCTGATTTTGGTCTCCCCCTCTCTCTCTCTCTCCAACTCAGTGGTTGAATGGTTTTAATTAACGACTCCCACAGAGTAAAGCAAAAGTCACTCGATTAATAAAGCTCTAACTCGCCACACATGGTTCGGAGGTCTCCAGGTGGTGCTGAGCTTGTAATTGGCTGTTTTGTTTTGGTTTGCCATGGGTGGGGGGCTGTGAGGGTAGAATTTCCTCAGAGAAATTCAGGTATTACATCTACAGGGGCTGGAAGCTGTAGGTGACAGAAGTGCCCACGTCCGTGAGATTCGACAGCAGGAAGCCACGCTGCAGCGAGGCGCTTCAGAACGTGATTGTGCGCAGCGGGCTCTGGATCGGGACCTTCCTGCCTCTGACCTCCTTGCTGGTTTTCATTTCCAACACCCACCAAACCAGTTTGGCCCCCATTCGTTTTCGACACAAGCACCTGGGGAATGTTGACACAAGTGTTTCCAATGCTGCAGCAAAGACCCATGACATTTAACTGAAATGAAACACATAGCAATGCTCTCGAGGCAAAGGGAAGTGTCTACCCCGGCCGCTGCCCCAGCCAGCCTCTGTGACACTTGCACAGGCACTGCCCGCGTACCTTCAAGTTCTTGGGCAACGCAGCCCTCTGGGCCCTACGCTCTGATCACCACCTTTCAGCTCTTTCCATGGCTCCCTAAACTGGCACAGGGGCTGCCAGTCAGGGCTTCCAGTGTCCAGAGGATGCCCCTCCTCCCTTTTTGGTCTTGCCTTCCGTCTATTCAGAGCATGGCGTCTAGCTGCAGTGAAAAGCCACACTACACAGTTCCTGGGGCAATGGCTTTTACTTCAGCACAGGGGAGCATGTGCAGTCACTACCTGTGTGGCCTATTCAAGCAACGAACCCTCTGATCTTGTTCTCAACCGTAAAAAGAGGATGAAAACCAGCCCGTCTCTCTCTCTCTCACAACTGGTATAAAGAATAAGTGAGACATTGCATATAAAGAGCTCGACACAGCACCTAGCATGCAATACACTCAAAAGCAGCCTGGCAGCTGGGCATCACAGAGCCGCTGCCACAGGCCAGGCAAAGGGGCCTGTGTTCGCAGGCTCTGTTAGGTGACTTCTCCCTGGCCTTCCTGCTTCAGAGCCAACACCACATTTATTCTGTCCTGTGTTTCTGACAGCTTCACCCTTTCAACTTCAGTGTTCGAGTATGTGAGATTTCTCATTTCAGAACAGATGACCGGGTGATCACAAGCACAAAGCTCTGGGAACTGGGAGCTGGGCTCCGACGACGCAGCGAGCCAACCACAGACCCCTGACTCCCACGTGTCCCCGGATCAAGCAGTGGATGTGGGCTTGATTTATAGCTGGGGGACTCTGGAGTCAGGCTGGGCCTCTCCTTAGATGCGGAATCTTATTGCACTTGGGGTCTCAAAACTCACCAGTCCTCCAGGGCTGTCCATGCCAGGGCGCCTGTCTCATTCCCCACTTATTTAAGGATTAAGAGGAAAGGCTGAAACCTCCATTTCTCAAGGAGATTTCTTATCAGGACCCTGGGGATTCAGGAAGCAATTCAGGATTCTTCCAAGGCATGCACAGATTCTTGATTTGTGGTCATGCCCCAGGCAGGACGCATCAGCCTTGAGCCCTTGCAGATGTTGCCGTGAGCTGACATGCTGCTCTGTGCCTCTGGGCTGCAGGTAAGCTGCCTCCAGTCCGAGATGACTCATTCCCACAGATCGCACTGTGCTGTGAGGCCTGCTCCCAGGCTGTGCTGGTTAACTTTATGTGTCAGTGTGGCCAGGCCATGACACCAGATATTTGGGCAAACACTAATCTAGATGTGACTGTGAAGGTGCTTTTTAAAGGAGATTAACATTCAATTCAGTAGACTTTAAGTAAAACATCCTTTATCGCATGGGTGGGCCACATCCAATCAGGTGAAGAAAGAAGAAAATATCAGTTCATCCTCTCCAAGGAGTGGGGAATTCTGCCCCCCAGGCTGCCTTTGAACTAGCAGCGCAACATTTTTCCTCTAGAGAACCCTGACCAATACACCGACCAACTCTGACCCAGCTGGCAGGTGTGTGGTCACTGTACTCAAGAATAAGAAACAGCACGAGATCATCTCAGTGAGTATTCTAAGTACGATACAGGATTAGGGAGGCAAATGGATGCAATAACCCTGAGAAGCAGGTTCCCATTTAACAGACGGGAAACAGGCTCAGCAAAGGGAGCCGTTTCCTCCAGGTCACGAAGTTGGCAAATGAGGACGGTGGACTCGGGTCTTCTGTCCCCACGTCTGAAGTCTCTTCCACTTTACCACCCCAGAGCACCTTCATGAGAGGATCGTGAGTTCTCAACAGAACTTCAGTTTCTTATCTTGATCTGAGTTCAGACATATATGGCTTTCTTTTTTTTTTTTTTTCTTTTTCTTTTTTTTGAGTCTTTCAACATGGGCTTACTGTCTCGGGGCCAAACACTCCCAACCTCATCCAAATGTTTCTTTTTGTATTCACCTCAACTCGAACTTGCTCTCCTCTAACCTTGCCGTCATAAATCTGCTGAGTCACTGTAGCTGCTGACCCCTGAAAAATAACTAGGAGGGGTATTTTTTCCAGTGATCTATATGCTTAAGATAAAAATATATACGTTAAAGTATATATTATCTTCACATATGTAAACATATAAATAAATACACACACACACACACACACACACTGTGTTTTCTAGAGGGAGACATCCAAAAACTTAACAAAAGCTTAACAGGACAAACAGGACCTTCAGGTCTATCCGTGACACCTCAGCCCTGTCCATTCAAGGTATATTTGCAAAAACACTAAGCAGCGAAAGAGGAACTTACTGACCAGGTTGAGCAAAGATGGTGGTTCTGAAGGAAAAAGGACAGAAATATCCAACTAATATCCAGCAAAGCAACAAAATCCCAATGAGATTCTGGAGCACAAAGAGAAAGAAATGACAAAATACTAGGCCATCTTTTTCCATCGCTGCCATGACAATTCCCCTTTGGGCTTTCATTTTCCTTATTAGTAAAATGAAAGTGATATCATGTGAAGCCAGAGTTTGGGGGCTCTGTAAGATGCTCAGCACACAGAGGGGGTGCAATACTCCCCATCATCCAACGAGAGCTGCAGAGTTGGAAGACGTTTCTCCTGCATGTGTAAGTGCCATTCAATGAATGCGCTGTTCCCAAGTTTATCCTGAGAAGAACCTGTAAGGACCAAAAGTGAGCCCCCAGAGTAAGGACAACCAAATGGTGGAGCCTTAAGAAAAACCCAGTCGGTCCTACCCCAGAGCAGAATCTGGGTGGACATACTTGTTAAATACTTGTTCACTTGAAATAACTAAAATACAGAGTGTCTCTACAGTGCTGACCAATGCACACAAGGTGAAATTTCCCTTGTCAAACACCTGAGGCCAACTGGAGTGACATCCAGATGGAGAGTCCTGGACAGGGCTGGAAGTCTGTTTGGACAGGACAGCAGGTGGTGCAGACGGTGGGAGAAAGGGCACAGTGAGTGCCTTCCTCAGCTTGACCACCGCAGCAGGGTCCACAAACCCAGTACAGTGACAGTTGCTGGAGTGGTTCAGGGGTCTCGTCTTTGCCATGTGACAGTCATGGTCTCATCTCCAACCCCACTCACTGCAAGGAGGTGTTGCCCTGGCGTTTGGCGAGGAGCTAGGGTAGAAGAGAATGAAATATACTCGTACTGAGGACTCTCACACTGCACCAGGCACGGAACTAGGCCTTCCACATGCATCCTACCCCATTCGATCTTGGCAGTGGTGCTGTCATTATGAGGATGATTGGAAGGACCCGCAATGCCCCGGACACTGACCGGGTACTCTGCATGTAGTTCGCCCAGGGACAGCAACTCCAGGCATCGCTACTCTCATCTGCAGATGAGAAAAGCTGGCTTCCCAGAAGGGTAAAGTGAGAACATAAAAGGCCCCCAAGGAGCTTTCTCTATTCTCAGGTTCCCCTTGGAGTTCCCCCCATTCATTATGCCTCTCAATGCTAACATTTATTACCACCTGCCTTGTGTAGGAATTAAGCGCCGACCCACAGGACAATCTCCCCCACTGGGCCCCCAGCTTCTCCAGGGCTGCGGGACAGGGGCTTTCCTACAGGCCCCAGAATTACGTTCTATAGGCTGCCACGTACTCTGCTTAAACACTCAGCCAGCCCTGGATCGGGACTGGGCTCCTCCAGTCCCCAAAGCCTGAGACAACCAGAGGGACTGGATGGGTGCCAACAGGCAGGAGGGAAACACCAGAAACGAATGGAGGGTGCTGAGGACAGAGGTCAACGACTCCCCAGCCAGTTTCAGCACGGGCCGGAGCCTGGGAGCCGTCCTAATCTCTCCACACCTTCGTGCTCCGTGTCAGACTGGCCCCATGCCAGGCTGCGTTTAATGTGAGAAGTCTGTCTAACCCCTCTGTGCATCTGTTCCCAGGGTCTCAGCTTCACACAGAGCCACGCCACTGATCTCCGGGCCCTAACAGCTTCTGACACAAGACCACCCAGCTCCTCTCTTGGGTCTCCAATCCATCCCAGACACCTCTCTCATAAAAACATGCCCCACGGCCATCTGTCCTCAGGCCCTTGCTCTGGACCTTCGTCAGCCTGGACACATGTTTATTATCTTTCAAGGCCCAGCTAATATGTCCTGAAGATGCTGCTGCTACTGCTGGAAGACCTTCTGGTCGTGGCATCTGCCAAGTGCTCTGTCCCAGCACGATCTCACGGAAGCCCCAGGACAGCCCTGGGAGAGGGGCACCGGAAAATTACACAGCTCGCTCCAGCACACACCGCCAAGCATGGTGTTCCCAGCCTCAGAACCCAGGTCGGACTCCACAGCCACAGTCTTCCCACCACCTGTACCTCAGAGTAAACTCTTTCCCTCCCATTAGTGGTCCCTGAAGAATTCACCGCTTCCCCACTGGTCTCTGCGGCTCACCGCTCCTCTACTGATCCGCACACGTCCCTGTTCCATGAGCTTCCATCCATGGTATTGGGATCTTGGGGACTGGGTCTTGTCCATTCCCCTTGGCCTCAGGGCCTTTGGCACAGCCTCTAGTACACAACAAACTTAATAAGCACTTTTAAATGGAACTGTACTGCCTTTTGCCTGGAGCATCCTCAGAAGGCCGGCCAGAGGAATGCTTGCCAGTTTCCAACTCCTGGGGAGCCCGTGTTTTGGAAAGCTTTGGGACCAGAAGGATGTCGCCAAGGATTTGAGGGTGGGTGGTGAGGACTGCTCAAGAAGGGCTGAGGTGGGGCCTTTTTCCCCCAAAGCACCCATGTCTGTTCCCTTCCCCTCTTCCTTCCCCACAGGATTCAAATCCCAGAGCCAGCTCCTATGTTCAAGTCAGGACCCAAGCCTGGTTTCCTGAGAAGATGGGACACCCCTTTCTGCTCTCTTCCCCCTGACGCATTAGGCTGTTAGTTTCGAGTGGCAGGCCGGGCTGCCCATGTCAGAGTGGGACCACACTTCATTTCTCCGCGGGGCTGCTGGCCAGCAAATCGGTTTTTAATCTTGGTCTCCGCCTGCTAAACCCACAGTCACCAACAGTGGCGAGGGTAGGCCTGGGAATGGCGGACAATCCCTGCTTTCAGAATGTTGTTAGCTCAGTTGTTCTTTCTGCTCTGACGAAAGTGCCTGCCCAGCTGCCGGTAAGGGCTGGGAGGTTTCCCACACTCCATAAATCAAGTGGGCCCACTGCGGATGGAAGCAGCAGCCTACGGCTGATGCCTCCCCAGCCATCAGGGACGACTGACACTGGCAGCCAGAGCCGTCACTCAGCCAGCCGCCCAGGTCAGATGACATCACAGCCATGTGGGGAAGCTGTCACCTGCCATGCGACACTCAGGTAAATCAGTCCTGCCCCCTGTGTGACTCTCTGTGCTTCCGTACTCCACCCACAGAGCCACTTACGACAACAGGGGTCACTGTATTTGCCTGGGATATTTAATGCGAAGGAAAAATGTCAGACAGGAAGTGGTATTGATGGTTTCTGTGAATTCATACCATGGGTAAGGCCTGTCAGTGAGAAAAATGAAGGAAGAAGAGAAAAATATTGTAGAAAGACCCCTAGACTAGGACCTGCCCCGGCCCCATCTCTAACCTACTGGGCTACTCAGGGCCCAAAGCTTCTTAGTGTAGCTCTGTTGTTTTTGTTGTTGTTGTTGCTGGTGTGTGTGTGTGTGTGTGTGTGTGTGAGAGAGAGAGAGAGAGAGAGAGAGAGAGAGAGAGAGAGAGGGCAACAGTGCGTTAGGGGGCAAGTGACTTGCCCAAGGGCCTAAAGAACTGTCCACAGAGATGAGTCGTGACCTTTCTGTGACAGTCAGACCTCTCTAACGCCACCGAGAGCCCCCAGTGGCTGACTGACTGGCACCTGGGAATTCCCAAGCCTTCTAAGAGCTGTAGGAGCCAAGATCATTTCAGAGAGACTGACGCCGAGAAACAAGGGCCCATCCATGGCAATCCCCAAGTTGCCCGCCATGCCCCACTGGAACCTGCCGTGACCCGACCCTGCACCTTTCAGGATGGCCTTGCCTACAATCATTTGCCTTGGCTCCAGGGTTCGATTTGGCTTCCTCTCCTTCCCATCAGTTTGCCAGTAACAACAGCCTGTCAAGGTCACTTCGGGTCTGGCCTGGAAAGCCCACGAGAGACATTCACCAGAAAAGAAGGCCTTTCATGCTATCAGTGCCGCCTTTTTGACACACAGGGCTGCCTGCGGTGTTCTGTGCTGGCTTGGTGACAGATACCTCCCACATCTGTCCCATGGTGGTCAACAAATGAAGAAAGAGAGGAAGAGAGGCACTTCCATCCCCATGACCCCCCACGGCACCTGGCCCAGTACTTGGGGCTGTCTCTCTCTTCCTGTACTGTCCACGTCCAGCTCCCTGGGACAGAGGTGGTCAATGTCCGGAATAATAGGACAGTATAACACAGGGTCAAGGAGAGGAAGACTACGTGATGTGGCCGGGCCCTTAAGCTCAAGGGGCTTCGACCTTACGCACATATTCATTCAGAGGCAGGTGACTGGTCTCAGTTTGCTGAAGGTCTATGTAGCATCCATTCAGCAAATACATACTGACCACTTCCTATGGAACTGGCAGGCGCTGTGCCAGCCAATGAAGACATGCGAGCATTTGTGTGGGTGCCTTATTTGATTTTATACACACACACACACACACACAGATATTTATAATTTTGATGTAGCTTTACTAGTACTACTATGGTATGTTAAGTACCATGGGAGCCCAGAGGAAAGAATCACTGCCTCTGCTTGGACAGAATCAAGGAAGGCTTCCAGAAGGAGGTGACCTGTTGGGCAGTAATAAGAAAGGCAACCTAAGCACAGAGTGTTGCTCATGGAAATGATGCCTGGAAGCATGAACACCCTGCTATGATTAAATATCTGTGTCCTCCCCTCCCCCCCAATCATATGTTGAAGCCCTAACCCCCAATAAGATGGTATCAGGAAATGGGACCTCTGGGAAGTCACTGGGTTTGATGAGGTCACGATGGCACTAGTGCCCTTATAAGAAGAGGGGGACCCACTAGAGCCTATTTTCTCAGCCATGTGAGGACATGGTGGGCCAGGAAGGGGGCTCTCAGCAGAGCCTGACTGTGGTGGCACTAATGACCTTGGACTTCCAGCCTCCAAACTGTGAGAAGTGAGGGTCGGTTGTTTAAGCCCCCCATCTGTGGTATTTTGCCAGGGCAACCCCAGCTGATGAAAGGCACACCCTGACATACCTGCGAGCTGCAGGCACTTCAGCAAGGATGGGCTCCTTAACTTCTAAGGAATGGCGTCTCCCAGCAGAAATCAGAGCACATCCTGTACCTGCTGATGGAGGACCCCCTGCCACCCAACAGGGACGACTGCTGCCATTAAAATGTCAACACTGAAGACCAACCTGTTCAAAACTCTGCTTTCTGTCCCACACCAGGCTACTACTCAGGCTACACTAGAACAACAAGCCAGCTCTTACATCGCCCATTTCCTCTGCCCTGTCTTAAACCAACTCCATGACTCCTAGAGGTAAAAGCAATCAAAACCACAGCATCACATCCTATACTGGCCACTAGATGGAGCTAGGTTTCGCACCGAAAAGACACCTGAGGTGAAGTTGATTTTCCCCAAGAGCTCTGTAAATAGAATCATTGAGTTTCACAGCGGGTGGTGGCAAGTTATATAAGCCCAAGGTCTTGTGAGGGTAGGACTGCAGAACAGACCATTCACAAAATATTTATTAAACACCTATTTGTACTAGTCTCTGAGTTTAGAAAAATAATGGGCCCAGTCTACTTTCCAGGAGCGCCAAGTTCGGAGTAGGAAAAACACACACAGAGTGCACATTTCTTGAACATCCCAGACTCCGCCGGGCGCTTCTCAAGTCCTAGCTCTGATTCCCAAAGGTTGAGAACTTGTTTCAGTTCATTTGGCAGAGCCAGGACTAAATCCCAAATCTGTTTGCATCCAGCCTCTCTCAACCAGTTCCCCATGCCAAGTGAAAGGCGGAGCAGGTTGGGTGTAAACCAAAGTCACCAGAAACACATGAGACAGAGCTAACTAACTCTGACTGGGAAAGTCCGGGAGGGCATCACAGAGGTGGCATTTATTTTAGGGTTAGTTCAAAGGACTTGACTGGAAAAGAATTCCAGGAAGAAAGTGGCATGCCCTGATGGCACAGAGGACAGCCTTCTGTAATGAATGGCAGGTAGCCAGTAGGGAGTGCGGGCGTGTGGGGAGGGATGGGGCCAGGGCCAAGGCAGAGAGGGCCGCTGAGGGGAGGATGGTAAACAGCCCCCCACATGCAGTTAAGAAGTTGAGATCTTTTCCCATAGGCAATGGGAAGCCAACAAAGGCTCTTGGAAAAATTTCAGATGTTAAATTTAAATGGTCAATTTTTTCCGGGAAGGAATGTATATTCATATTTTAGAAGATTATGCAACTTAGTGCCTCCTTTGAAAAGAAGAACAGTCACCTTTCCAAACATATGGATGCCAAGTCTGTCCACTTAATTTTATTCTGTACCACACAGTACTTGGAATTTTTAGATGAGTAGATGGATTGACTTCACAGATCAAACTTAGTAAGAGACATCTTCATCTGTTATTTAAAAATCTCCCCCACTAACTCCAGCCAAAGCCCAATTTACCAATCTAATAAAAGAAAGTGGTGAGGTCAGGTGACAACTTGTAAAGTACTTAGATGAGCTTGGCCCACACTCAGAGTTCATTTACACACACGCACACACACACAGACCAAAGGCATCCGGCATTGGGTGTTTACTAACATCGGCCCCACCTTTGGCAGCACCGAATGGTACTCACAGATGTGTGTGCACGCTGACCCCCAGAGACAATGAACTCCAGACTTCAAAAACCAGCCACTACACCCAGAGGAGGCACGGTGTCATTTTGAAAACAAAGGTCATAGGTTTTCAGAAACTAGAATTTACGTCCATTCCAGGCTTTCTAAATGAACTTGCAGTAAACTTTTACAAGGACTTTCCTCAAAGAGCCTCCTTATGGATTTATATATTACTCATACATCAGGGCTGTCCCACTAAGCCAAACACACATCTGGATGAAAACTTTAATCATCTCATTGTGTCCAAGTGCCTGGATGTTTGTGGTTGATAAGATACCCAGACCTTGTCTGAGACTCTGTGTCTTTATCAGATACTTGCCATTCATCAGATACAACCTCAAAGAGAAATGTAATTGGGGAAGGTTACGAACCACATTCATTACAGTGCTTCAAGGCTTAGGGAAGTGGAACGACGTGCCTACTGTCACAGAGCTCACGAGTGGCGGAGCAGGGTTTAAGCTCCATCCGTCTGCTGTCTCAGGCTGTTTTCTTTCCACTACACCAGTTGCCTCAGTGGTGTGGACTTATTGGGCAGAATCTGAAGCAGAGACTAAATGACCAGCCCTTCCATATCTACAACCCTGTCATGTTTATAAAAGGGAAAAGAAATGAGTATAAAGGACATTAAATGACTTGCCCTGGATTCAACATGTGCAAGCACACTGATAACAGCCTCCCAGCAAAGACGCGCAGGCACCGCCACAGAGTGAAGTCACACTTAACTAGCGTTCTAGAACGTTACAAGTAGAAGGCGCATTAAATGCCATCTGGGCTATCTATCTCTCTTCCTGTTGGAGGTAAATTTCTGCATCAAAAGGAATGAAAGAAGAAAAACCAGGCCAGAGTTCTCTAGTTTCAATAATTGGGTGGTTTGCTTACATGTCTGCACTTTTATCTACACTTGCTCTGAGAGCTATCTCACTTGCTAAAAAATGTAAACTTCCCGAAGCAGGAACGGAAACGTAAACACTTGTGCTTTTCAGCAGGGGTAAAGGCTCCGGCTGGGACAGCCAAGGAAACAGGACTGTCTGGATGTGGCATCCCTGAGGTTCAGTTTTGAGTGTTTCAACGTCTCCACCTTGTGGAAGCCGTCAGTACTACCTCAGCATCAACACTGACCTTCATCTACTGAGGATTCAAAGACAGAGCCAGCAATAAAGTAAACTCTATCACAGGATACAAAAATCTCAAAACTACAGTGAGATTTGATAACGATAACCTTGAGGCCGTGCTGGATACGTAAAGTCATCTAATTGATAGTAAAAAGATTAAACTGCATGCAACTTAATTTTAGGAATGGGTGTGTTAATTATTTTCATGTGTACAAAGCACTAGAAATCCAAAACGATGCTCTAAGTTAACTGGATCACTTAATTCACCAGCCCATTAACCCTCCCAGTCATTCTGGAGGGCAGAACTGTGTTACATTGTAAGGGCTTGGTGGCTCCTGTCTTCCAGGCTTGTCCTACGGGATGGTTCTAGAAGTACGAGGTAGGACGCCAAAGCACCTCTATGTCTAAACTTGTAACTAAGTCAAAGAACACTTCCAGTCAGACAGGAAGAACGAAGCAAAAGTAAATTAATTTTGAAATAAACCCCAGCAGCTGTGCTATTTGATGCATCAGTAAGACATCGGGCAAGGCAGTGGGGCACGGCAGTTAAGGAACAGGGCTCTGCGGCCCCAGCTCTGGACTCTGCCTCTGAACCACTGCAGGACCTTGCCGCAAGTTATTTAACCCTCCTGAACCTCAGTTTACTCACCCATTACATGGGGATTATGATACCACCTGCCTCAAAGGGCAGCCGTGAGTGCAGCACAAGGATATATGTATATCTATATATATCTATGTCTATGTATCTCTGTATCTCTCTCTATATATATACAGTTAGATATGGTGTGCGGTGGGAGAATTAGCTATTATTCAGTTACGAAAATACAGACTCACCCATGGGTTCTTGATCACTGTTCATGGAAATGAGTGGCCTGAGGTTTTATTTTTCCCGTTAAGATTATTAATTTATTTTTAGAGAGAGAAAGGAGGGAGAGAGACAGGGAGAGAAAGGTTGATGTGTGAGAGAAACATTGATTGGCTACTTCTTGCATGACGTCAGCTGGGGACATGGCCAGCGACCCAGGCATGTGCCATGACCGGGAATCGAACCAGTGACATTACGGTTCCCAGGCTGGTGCTCAATCCACTGAGCTACACTAGCCAGGTCGTGGCCTGAGTTTTATGCCTGACTTTTATTACCTGTAATTTTGACTGCTAGAATGCTAGAGCAAGGAAAGATCTTGGAAAACTTCTGCAAAAACAAAGTTAACAGATGAAGTCTCAGGCAAGTGGAATAAATAGATGCACCTTCTGTTTACACAGTGACCTGGAGTGGAACTAAAAACAAGAGAAGAGCCTCAGCATGGCTTACAGAGCATGGCATCAAAGGGGGGCTGGGTTTGTTCCTTCATTCACGGAGCCATGTGTTCATTCATTCGGCAATATTCATAAGCTCCCATGTGCACAATGCACTGGGGATTTGGCAGTGAACAAGCCAGACAAGGTCCTTGCTTCACGGAGCTTATTATTGCAAACAGGAGGGGATAGAGAGACCATAAAATATAAACAAATAATCAGGATCATTTCAAATAGTGGTAAAATTTCAAAGGAGCATAACACAAGGTGATGGAGAGGACACAGGGTATGGGGCAAGGCCGCATAAACTACTTCAAGTTGAACGGTCAAGGTGGGCCCCTCCAAAGAGCTGCCAGTGGAGCAACAAGAAGGAACCAGCCATGCAACAATCTGGGGAATAAAGTCCAGGCAGAGAAAGAGATGGTGCAAAGGCTACGAGGAAGGAAGGAGCTTGATGAGACTGTGGAACTGAAGGAACAGCTACTGCAGGGGAAGCAGGAGGTGGGGAGGCTGGAGAACCAGGAGACCTGAGAGCCAGATCCCGTGGGACCAGGCAGGCCATGCTAAGGGGTCGGGGTTCCACCCTGGGTGCAAGGTTTGGCTTAAGGAACTGACATACATGGTTGGCTGTCGAGTGTCTCTCTGGCCGCAAGGGGAGCCTTGCTAGAACTGCCCAGGGAGTAATTGCCGACGCGCCACACAGCCTTGGACTCTGACGTGGACAGCAGAAAGTCGAGCAGGCAGTTTGATCTGCTCCAGAGAACCTAAATAAAGCCCTGGCAAAAACCAAACCGGCCAACCAACTGAACAAACAAAGAAAAACAGCCCAGGTGCTGAGCCTTCTCCGGCTCTGTGAGAGGAGAGAAACCCTAAGGACTCACCCACTTGTGATGTCATCCGTGCGGATGTTCTTGCTCAGGACGTCCCCATCGCTCATGTATCCAGGGGCATCCATGCTGATGCCTTCCAAGTCCATCTCATCTCCTGCCTTGTCTGAGACGTCCATGTGGCAGACACTGCTGCCCCTGGAGGCCAGCTGCCTCCTCAGAGGTGCAGAGTACACATAGCGGCCCGACTCGGTGTTGATGAACCGGCTGGCGTTAGCTCGAGGCGGGTACCCGTTGCCCATAGAGGGGGCGTCCCCTGCTTGGAGGCGGGGGCTGGACTGGCCAAGTCTCCAGGAGAGAGGAGTGGGCCTGCCCGTCAAGCTGAGGATACTGCGTCCGCTGATCTCCGTGGTGACGTTGGTGTCAAATGTGGTTTCTAATGTGCTAAAAACATGAAAGCCACCTTGGGTTAGACCCTAATGTGCCTAGAGTCCTTGGCAGTTTATATGTTCTTTAATTTGTAAAAAATATGAACTATTCTTTCCCATATGCAAAATACAATCAAACAACAGGCATCAATGTATCACCCTCTGTTAAACTAAAAACAGGAAGATGCACACCCACTTAACACTCTGGAAAGCCCACTGAAGACCTTTCCCACTGAAACACGGTGCAAGGGCCCCATTGCCAACAGTCTGATGGAATTACCTTAACCACTCTACTCTTTCTAACCCGGGAAGGGAAACAGAAAGTGCTGAATGGGTAACAGTGAGTGTAAGGGTACCACCTGCCCGTTAGTCCGGGAGGCTACATCATAGCTCTCCTTTGTAAAGGCAGGATGCACCTGTCCCCTGGGATGTTCCTAATATCCTATCTCATTTCCTCACCTCCCTCCTGCCCGAGCAGGTGGGGAGGGCCTTGATTTTCTAAGTCTCCAAAGCCCATTTCCCCCACGCATTCAATTCTCCCAGATTTTGTGCAAAATGATAACTAAGCTTTGGGGCAAAAATCTGGAAGAAAGTGGTACCTGCCTAGGCTTGAGTTCAAATCCCATTGGTAATAAATCAAATCCCATGGGCCTGCACCTGCCAGGGGGCTGGGCTGGCCCCTGGCCAAGGGGAAGGCTCCTTGGCAGGCAGGCCCCTGTCTTTCCGGCCCTGACACAGTCGAGACCATCAGTTCACCTCCTGGGAGCTGCACTGGGGCCCCCAGCTGAGCAAAGAGAGTGAAGCCTTTCCTGCAGGAGAAACCATCGAAGCCACCCCTCCTGTTGTTGTCATCATCATCTGAGGCCAAGCCCAGAAATGCACCACACCACTGTGTGACCCACAGTCAGTCCATTTCCTACCTGATCCTGGGGTCCCATAATCTGGCTCCCTGCCATCAAATGGCGGAGGTTTAGGGGGCCCCACGCCACAGGCAAGTCTGCTCTCCTCTGGAATAACTGAGCTGTTTGATGCCTCAACTGTTTTTGTTTCCCTGCAATCTTGCAAGTCACCTTACCTTCCTCCTATCAGGGACCCCTGAGTTTGGGCCCTGGTCTTCCGTAAGACGGAACCCATGGTGCTTAACCCCGATCTGCCAAACACGCCGGCCATGGGGAAGCCCTGCGGTCTCCTTGCTTATTCGTTTATCAAAGAGACTGAAACTGGAGAAGCAAAGGAGGCTCTGGGAGATCAGTGGGGGTACCAAGGACTTGGCCTTGAGTACCAAAGCCAAGCACAAACCGTAAATCTCGACTCTTCCAAAATCACAAGAAAATGTCCTAGGGTGGCATCCTTTTCAACTTCTTGCTCAGCAATGAAAACAACTTGATAAATGTTTCCAAGGTAATGCTAGATTTCATACAACTAAATCATTGTTTAAACACGATCATACATTTTTATAAATATTTCCTTACATGCTTTATAGACGTGCATGACTAACACCATTACAGAGTGCTGTGTATCAGAACCGGGGTAGGAATTCAAGTTATTCACTTTATCACATGGGTCAAATACAGTTCGCCTGCTCATTTCAACAGCACGGTAGGGTTTTGGGAAAATGCACGAAAGTGCAATTTAAACAGAGCTCACCTAAAATATCCTGTTGAATGGATTTAGCAACCTCCTGCTGTGGGGAGGAATCTGTCTATACCAATTCTTGCTTCTTCTACTTCTCTTCCACACGCTGTATGGCTTTCTTTGTCAATTCCCCCACACGTGGCAACCAAGGTTATTTATACCATTCTTAACCAAAACACTTTGCTAGCGCTATGAACACACAGAAGCCGTGTGAAAATCAAGTTACTAGCTAGTTCAGTAAAGTGATTCACACTTCAAGTACCTGTGTGTAACCTGAGTTCCCCGTAAGCTGGACATGGTCTCCTCCAAATTCTGCCGCAGGTCAGCAATGTTTTTCACCGTCCGCAGTCGCCGAGCCTCGGGGTCTTCCCCTGGAAAGATGAGGGTTAAGACTATTTTAATTCTCCGACAGATGGTGAACTTCTTGGGAGTAGTAACCATGTCCATGATTTAACCATGTTCCACACTTGGAGCCTGGTTCACCGTGAGTGCTTAAGAAGGATTTGAGAGTGAATGAATGAATGAATGAATGAATGCATGCCCAAAGGAAAGTGTTAAATCCAAGGAGAGAAGTCTTTCTCCCCCCGCCCCCCCAGGTCCCTCCTGCAATGTGTGAAGTCTAGCTGATGGGAGGAGCAAAGAACCTGGTCTGAGACATGAACCCACTGTCACGCCGACTCCAATAAAGACATGCACAGGATAGGTCTGGTTCCCAGGAACCACTTCCTGCCCGGGCAGAAGTGGGTGAGGCAGTCTGTTTTCTCATCCAGGGGTGACGCATACTGCTGTCTCCTGGACCTATGTTACAAAAGGAACTTGGAGTGGCTAAATGATCTGCTCTTAGTACCACAAATACCTCTACAGAGAGAGGTTTGCCTTTTCTTTATTACATCACATCAAACTCTGGCTTCTCTCCTCACTGGCTGTGTGCTCACAGAGAAGGTGCTGGTACTCTTCACCCTTCAGATGCCACCACCCAAAAGCAAGGACAGTAATGGTCGTGATCTTGAGGGACAACTGTGGGGACTAAATGGCATAGGGGCTGGAGATCTCGAGCACGGTGCCCACCACAAGCACTGAACTCACACCCGCTGGTGCTGCATTGCAGGGAGCCATTAAGATGACTCAGGGCTTCATTTGGGAGACAAGGGACTTCCATTCTCTGGGCAAGATTCTCCACAAAAATGCATGGCCCAGCAGAGGTCAAGCTGGCACAACTGTCCAGGAGGAACAGGGGAGTAACTATAGTAACAATGACAGAAACCAAACATCTTCCCCTCAGAGTAGTTTCAGGGAGCTCTGAGAAGACTCAAGGGCCACAATCAAGGATCTTTAAAAGCCTACGATCAATGCAAGTGTGAAGCAACATTTTAAAAGAAATCTCCATAGAGAACATAGTCCTTGTAGGCAGCAGCAAGTGGAGTCTACATCAGACACTACGTAGAACTTCCAGCAATTGTCATTAGTAGGGCAACAGGTACTAAGAAATGTCATAAACTAACCTCCCTTCTGAGACAGATGGCAGCTTCCTTAGGCTGTTCTCGGCCTGCTGGTGCCTGCAGGCTGGGGAACGGACTAAAGGGTAGCTGTGTGATTTCATGGGGGAAATTTGCTGCAGCAAATGCTCTACCTTTGCAAATGCAAGTGTTTTCAATTTTCTACCTCTTTTTAACCAAGAGAAATTTGGAAGGCATTTCTTTTTTTTCTGTTATCTAAAAAGTGGTCAAACCTGTACTTCCCACCCAATTCTTTAAAATCCATACACATAGGTATGTGTTTTTGAATGAAAGCAGTGTGGATGTCTACCTTCTCCTGATGGCCTTGGAGGAACGTAACTGCATCAGTCTCCTGGGCCACAATTAAATAAATTTGCTGCCAGTTTGGCCATGTTTTATCTACGTGAGGTTGCCAACAAAGGTACTGTTCTTTTGGACAGCTCTGAGCTCTGCCATGAAAATTCATTATAAAGCTAATTACCTGCATTAATTAGCTTAATCATACTACAGAGAGTATAATGATTATTTTATTCATTCTTGTTCCTGTTCATGATGTGGTTGCCTGCGTTAACTCTCCTTCAGAAATTCAAAGGTCTTTGAGGTGGAGTGGCATCTCTCCACCTTTACGGTTGGTAGCCCTCACCCACATCTGCAGGGGTTTGAGAAATTTTTATTGTCCAACAGACGCTCGGTCAGTGGAGGTTGAAGAGAGGGCACTGACTTTGCACTCCGACGGGTGAAGGTCTGGTTCGTGGCACAGCTGCAGAGTAGCCTCCTGACCTTGGCCAAGTCACTCACTCTTTTGAAGGACATCTGTGAAACGGGGACAAAACCCTTCCATTCGAAGGGTGAGGAGGAGGACAGGATGAGGAGGTCCTGGCACAAATGGAGGGCTTGTTGAAGCCGACTGTCCCTGTCCCCTCTTGGGGAGGGGTGGTCCCTGCTGGGAAATGTTCGCTTCCCCCAGAGCCCTATACATGCTGGATGCCAAGAGTGGCACAGAAATGCACACTAGTAGTCCACCCGCCTGGCACAGGTGACCACATCCTGAACCGTCAATTCCGCCTCCTTGGAAGATGGCCTGAGTGTATGACTTTCCTGCCATCTCTCAGCCTGAATGAAATAAAAATATAGGCATGCTCTAGTGCAAACTGCAGGACCCTTTCAGCTCATATACAGAAATTATAAAAATTAAGCTATTCTATGTCTACCTGTGGCTCTCGCATTTGCCAAGGACAGCCTTCCCTCCAGCCATCGGCCGTAATGGAGAGAACACTGCACATTCTAACCCCGCAGGGCTGAGTTTAGAGGATGTCAGGGTGTTACAAAAAGAACATGGAAGAAACCTGGGATCTTTACTCAGAAGAAGGCTTAAAGGACATGCTGCTACATGAAAAGGATCGAAGTTGTCTGTGAACTTCCGGAGGCTGGATTATATCCAGGGATTAAAAATGTAAGAGTAAAGAAGTCTTTTACCCATTAAAGCCACAAAATATGAAAAGGCTGCCTAATGAAGGAATGATCTTTCTGTCAGAAGAAATACCCAAGCAGAGACTAAAAGATGACTCATCAGTGAATGACAGAAGGGAGGCAAAGGCTGAATACGAAACAAACAGGAGCGTGTGGTTCTTTCTAACTCTATAATCCAAGATGCAGGTCTTAACAGTAGCACCATGTAAATGACCAAGCACCATGGGAAAATCCAACGATTTATGTAAGCACAGGGAGAACTAAGCAATTGACCAAATAGCCTCATAAATGTCCGTTTGTAAATATACCCACCTTTTATTGCCATTTCAAGGGAGCAGTTATGGATAAGTTAAATTCAACCCCATGCCACTATACAGCATCTCCATAAAATAATTCACCATACAGTCACCCATGTGAGTCCTACTGCTTGAATGTAAAGACAAGTCACCCTGATTAAGAAATTTTCATTCACAACACCATTTGGCTTAACACAGAAGAGTGCTTAATCTGGCTCAACAGGTTGCGCTATCTGTTCCCCAAAGCAACCGACAGCACCTCAGGCTTTCTGGGCTCCTAGTCGGTGTTACAGTCCTGATGCAGAGGAGACACGAGGAGAAAAAGAGAAATGAGAGAAAGATCATAGGCTGCAATCTGTCACTCTGAAATTTAAGGGTCATGTGGAACGTTCTCTGGCTGCTGCTCTTGCTTTTCAAACATGAATTTTCCCGAGCCTCGGTGCCTGACGTGAATCCACACTACTCCACGGGACACACGTCTGATACACGCCGGGCCCTGAAGCCCTGGCCTGGCTCTTTTGATGTGTGCACATAAGAACACGATCTGGAATGCGTGTGGAGACCTGAGCCGTCAGCTGAACGCCACACCCTTCTCTTGGCCCTTTCCGTGAGTGATCCATGCCCTCATATGCAAGGGAGCTACAAACCCTGGAGACAAGGAACTAAAATCAATGCCAAATGTGGAGCCCTGAACTACTGTAAGACAGATCAGTTACCCACGGCTTGAAAACTCTGCTCCATCACAGCACCCAGTCCGCAGAACCAGAAGGAAACGGTTAATTCGCTCAGATCCTCTTAAATTAATACTAGAGCTAACGGTGAGACAGGTGAGATTCGATCGTTCGGGCTGCAGACCAATGCCGCAGCTGTGGTGTGGCTGTGAAAATGATGTGGTCACGGACAGCGAGTCTAATACATGAATTTTAAACACAGACTCAATTTCTAACCCAACTCTGGAAGTGGAAAGGTAGGAGAAGAATAACACAGCCACTGCTAAGTGTATGGCTGACCACCCACTGCCCGCGTGAGAAGTTGCCGGCACGCAGGGCAGAGCTGGGGAATGGGAAAGGCAGACTGAGAAGCTGGAAACTCAGGAAGGACCGAAGAAGAAATTCTAACTCGGATGCTGACTTCTGTCCTTTAAGTGGAGAGTGTGACAGGGTACCATTAATAGGTACATATTTGTGAAGTGAATGATATGACAACTGTGGATTTTATATTTTTACTTAATGCCCCTTTAATTACCATGGTCTGGGCTATACCTAAATAATTTTGTTTTTGGTTTTGGTGAAAGCCGCAGGCTATAATCTTTCTAATTAATAGGGGATGCTAAGCACAATGTTCAGCTGGTGCTTCCACACGGGAAAGGAAAAAAGGGGCAACATTGTGAGTTCCAACTCTTGTTGGAAAACATCTTTATCTGAAGCGAGAATCAGATGATTCAAAGCTAGGTGTCAAAGCAGCTCAGCGTCCCTATATGAACGAAATGGAACATACCTTAAAAGATGATTTGCCAACAGGTAAGAGACTTATTTACAATTTGGGGGAGGAGGGAACAGATTGTGTGCAAGAGAGAATAGGAAAGAAAGGGAAGAAAACAGTAAGAAAAATAAATTTGTTTAGCTCATCAATCAATGCCACAGTAAACCAACTTCCAATCATGCCAGGTCCATGCCCTTCTGGCAGGTGGTTAGACAGCGCTGCCAACAGGCACAGCGTTTCTGGGGCTGCGTACTCACCGGCGAGTTCTTCCAGTGCAGGCTGCCCGCTCTTGGCGTAGTGGCCAGGCTCCGTGCTCACGCCCGCTGAGCTGGATTCGGCGGTAACATTCCCTTCGGTGTCTGTCTGGGACCTTCACACACAAACCACAGCAGAGACACTTGTCACAAATGCTAACATGCACATCTGGACCCCTATGATCTTTCCATAGCACTCCCGTCACCTCCTTCAGCAAGGAGCTTTAGGACGGAGCAGACCAGCAGACTGACACTAAATAATTCATTAGCGCATGTGGAGCAACGTCCTAGACGCAGAGAGAGCCACCGAACTGTAAAAGATGAAATATTCATCGCCCAGTCGGAGGGACTGCCATCCGTAACTGGGGACCGCTCCTCCAAATCCCCACCAGGGCGCTAAGCCTGGCCAGCAAAATGCGGGGAGTACTGGGTAGACTGAATCATTTAGCTCATGCCAAGCAGCAACTTCAAGTAACCAGCAACACCAGCAAGTCAAGCATAAGGTAACTCCATTGACAGACCCCATCCCCCACCCCAAATCCTCTTGGCATGGCTTCTCTGAAAAGGTGACTGTAAAACCAGTCAAGACTGCATGCCAAGCAGGTGTGCTTGCCCTCCAGGTCTCTGAATCACCGCTCAGATCTCCTGACATGAAAGGTCTCATTGATCATCATTTCAACACTTGACTGAAATGTGTACTTCCCCAAACCTTCTCCATGCCCTTATTTGTCAAGCAAATTGAGGCAACGGCTTCATGCACTGTGTCTTGCCGCAACTACCTCTGTTCATTTAGGCATGGCATGCAAACGCGTAACTACACTCGGATGCACGTCCCTGGGTGTAACATTATTAATTCATTAGCGTCCTGAGCTAATTCAACCAGATTTCACTCTCTGTGAAGAAAGTATTTGCCAAGAATGAGAACTCTCTCAAATGTGGGGGATGTGCTGATACACCTCAACTCATCCATCTATTCCTCCTCCCTTTGGCCCCAAGCCATCAGTTCCCATTTCTGGCCATCTCTCTCTTTAAAGGATTCCCATATTCCCAGGGGTCCTCTCCATCCCCTGGCCAGAGTCCAGGCTCTCACCATCTCTGCCCAGGCCCCGGGAGTGTTCTGTGAACAGGCACGCTGCCTACAGCAGGGGGCTGTAAATGGCAGCCAGGTGTGGAAACCAGCCCCGGGATTTATTCTGATTGGTATGCATACTAATTTAAAGCTTTTTAATTAGTTTCAACATTTAAAGATTGGGAGATCACACAAGGAATCACCCTTAGCAACTTCTGGCTTCCCCAGTAAAAAATAAGCAAGTCTGGAAAGACTGAGTTCCGCCCACCGGTGCCAAGTGGTGGTGGCTCCCCCTAGAGGCGTGTCGTTCCCTCTGCCATGGTCCTGCTCTTCCCAAGACCCACATCCATACTACCCTTTGGGGGCCCAATCAGGCACCTGAATTCATGACCTCTGATGCAGACTGTTCCTAGGTCCGGTTCACTCCTTACACCAGCCTCCACTAATCTTCTTTGTGTTACTGGTAAGACCACATCATCCTTGGATGAAAAGCCTCCAATGGTTTCCCATTTCCCACAGAATAAGGTCTAAAGTACTTATGGTGGCAGAAGATGCCCCACGTCACACAAGTCTCCCTTCATTTCCAGCCCCTTCTCCTGCCACTCCTGCCCTGGACACAGAGCCCTGCCCTCGGCGCCACCCACAGGTGGCTTCTCTCCATCCCCATATTGCACCACGCCCTTAGCCATTTTGTCTGTGTAGTTACTGCAACTTCTGCCCGAGGGCCCTGCTCCTCTTTCTCCCTTAGTTTGCTCCTAATCTGCCTTTAGGATGCAGTTCCCATGTCTTCTCGACCTGGAAGCCTTCCCGACTCTGCCGGCTGATCACTCCGCCCACCCTCCTTATTCTCCCAATAGCTGTGTGGGACAATGTGATGTAACTAAGAAATCTTTCCTCAGCTAGATTGAGAGCTCCGAAGGCAAAGACTGGTTCTTTTGCTATGTACGCAGAAGAACATGATCCGCTTAAGCTCATATGCTGAGCAGGCAGACAAGGCAGAATCAGCGTGTTGAATGGATAGATGAGGATGCTTTAGGCCTAGAAGGATGCTGGGCAGTACAAGGAACTCCAAAACCTGATAGCCAGGCACATCTGAGGACATTCCTTCACCTCTGAACCACAGAACCCTCACCTGTACAGAGGGAATAGTAGGGTCCTCTCCTGGCTGCTACAAAAATCACATGTGGTATGACACAGAAACAGTGACACTGTTATTTTTAAATTGGTAAGTATAATTCATTCTGAGTAATTTTTAAAATGATTGGTTCTTCCTTGTATCCCTTGGTTCAATCACTATCATGCAGAGGTTCTGGGGAGAACAGGGCAGGTTACATACAGTGAGCCGTGAACTTGAGAGAGGGTTTTAGAGCACAAAGAAGTCTACACCATTTTAACAACTTCTGTAACCTAGTCGCGTCTCCTCACTTTAGAGATGGGGATGGGATAATCAGGTTCAGAGTGACGCCGTGGTCTGCAGAGCCAAGACGGTGTGGGGGCTAACAACATTCTCTCTCCTCACACAGCCTTGGGGTTAAACACTAGCTCTTCTGACTGCCAGCTCTGTGACTTAGAGCAAGTTATTCAATTACTCTAAGCCTCAGCTTTGCTCAGCTATAGAATGGGGATTTCAGAAAGGTAGGCAGCTCAGGGAAATGTGGGAATAAGAAAACGAGCTAAGGCATGAAAAGCTCTTAGCAAGCCTTCCGCACACACTCAGTGCCAAGGCCACACAGGGTGCTGCACCAAGGCCAGAGTCCAGGAGGCCCGACTCCTAGCTCAGTGCACTTCCTCCCGGCCTCCTCCCCGGCTCACCTAGAGCACAAAGGCACCTCACGCAGAAGGACATCGGACAGGGCAAGCTTTACACGGGGCTCTGTAGAGACACATGGCATTTCCTCCTTTCTCTTACTTGTCAGACCCTTGCTCTTTATCACAGAGTTTTCCCTCTTGTTAGAAAAAGCTTGACCTTTTTTAAAAAAGGTTAAATATTTTATAATCTTTGAAAGAATTACGGACAAAATGGGGGGGGTATGGGATTGATGGCGAACAAAGACTGTATATATTTTAATTTTGAAAATGCAAATCAAGAATCTGTAAACAGCTGCTTGAATATGCATTACCTCAAGACTACGAATGTTACTGGAATGATAAACATTTCACGGGGAGCGATTCAGTTGCCTCCATGGTTCAGAGAACTATTGTATCAAAAGCTGTGCGTGTAGACGAGCGCTGAGTCGCTAGCTGAGCCTTGGCACTCTTCACAGGACTGCTAGCTGAGCTGATGACGTGATTTAATAAGGAGATGACTGGCTCCCAGTTTAAAAGTTCTGGCATGACCCTCCCTAAAGGGGAGGGTGAGCAGAGGAAAAGGGAAGAGGGACGAGGCAAGGCTTGACATTCCCTCACTGGCTGGACCTGGCTGGCTTCCCTCTGAAATCACTCCAGTCAGTGCTGCCATCAGCTGTTGGAGGGAATGGTAACGATTTCTTACAACACAACCAAGGCAGGTACAGAGGGCAGTGGGCACGAGTCTATGCATAGGAACAGCTATGTAAATACACACGTGCACACGTGCATTTGCATTTTATATACAAACGTGTACTGGCACTCACACTTACATGTGATTGCCAATATACATCCATACCTTTGGGTGTCTGAGTGTGTGTGTACAGTTGGGTATGTGTATATACTTAGGGTAGAAGCTGTAAAGTGAGTGCCTAGAATGTGACATCTAATCATCCAACCCCTGGTCCCCCTTTGCTATGCAAATGTGTTAGTTATCATTCAACTGTGCCCTGCGGCCGAAGACTACACGCCCAAAGCACAGATCAAGTTGACAGCCGTGAGCAAAGCTCCGAGGCCTCCTTAGGACCAGCGCTGGGGGAGCTCCCACCCGCCAGGAGAGGACTCCTCCACGCGTAACACGTGGCACCCGGAGCCAGTGTCTGCATTCTGCAAAGGTGTGTGGTGTGCGCTGAACAGCCAGGGAATCCCATGAGGCCAGAGCCACACAGGGCCGGCAGCACCTGGCCCCACATACGTATGCTCCTACGGAAGTGCCGCTGTCAGAGACGAGAGAGACCGAGGGGCAGATGACAGACAGAAGGACAGTCAGGTACAAACACCCAGGCTTGTCTCAACACAACCGGGGTTCTTTTGTTCTCCCAGCACCGGTCGCTCCTCATCACTCCCCTCCTCCCTCACCCTGTCCTCTCCTAACATCCCAGCACACAGCAGGGACGGGAAACATGCTTCACGTGTGTGCTGTGGCCAGAGACTGGGAGGGGCTGGAAGCTCAAGACAAACGCCTCTGTAAGAAGGAATCTCAGCTGTTCAGTGAGGCGGTGTCTGTGTTTCTCACATTTCCAAGTACATTGAGGATGCATCGGGACTGATGCTGGAGCCTGTCGGGTGCGACCAAACCACCTCTCACATGGCTGCTCACGCCGCTGCTGCCTCTGAAATGCCCCCATGGCCCCACAGCCGCCAGGTGAGCTCCTCACCCTGGGTCAGCTCAAGTTTCACTTCCTTTCTTGAGCCCTCTCTGGCTCCCCACCAAGCCCTGCCATAATAATTGTTCCCTCCAGCACATTGAGTATCCCTCGACTAGGAGCTTATCGCTGGTGCCTTAGCTGTTTGCTTACACGTTCCCAGAGGGCAGTCCTGATTCCTGCCCTAGGTTACCCAGAAACTACCAGAAAGGCTCCGTTGTCCAGTGGCCCAGGACACTGGGGGGCGGCTCCTACCTGTACAGGAAAGGCGCAACCGTGGCAGTGTTAGGGTGGCTGTATTGCTGCTGGGGCTGAGGTAGCTGAACGCTGACGGTGTTGCTTCCTGTGGTCTGGGTGGTCCCGACGGACCCACTGACAGTCTGGCTGCTGATGCTGTGGTTCAGGGTGGTCCCTCCTGGGCCTTTCCCTTCTGAGGATGCCAGGCTGGAGGAGGAACTGGAGTGTCTGCCATCCAGCTGGGGCTTCTGTTGGGGGAGCCCCGAGCTCGGCTTGCCACCCCGGCTCCGCTCCCCCTCCTTGGAAGGGGCAGGGGCACTTGGGGATTTCCCAGGCATGCTCTTCATTCCTGGTTTTGGTATTCCACTGAGGGAAGGGGCTGGGGCCTCCTTCTTGGCACTGCTGAGCTTGCCCCCTTTGGGGATGAAGCTGGCGATCTTAGAGGACTTTTTTGGCATCTCGGTCACCACTGCCCCGCTGGGGTCTTCTTTGGGCCCCTCTTTGAGGTCTGGCCTCTCCGTCACGGAGGCTCTCTTGGTGAGGTCCTTGCTTTTCTCCTTTTCCTTTTCCCGCTGTTGTTTCTCCTTTTCCTTCTCATTGCCTTTCGGGGAACTCTTCTTGGTGGTCAGGGCCCGGCTGAAAGTTCTCTGGGCGATGCCCTTGAGCGCGATCTTGGGGCTGCTGGAAGCAGGGCCCGCCATGGAGGGCGTGCGGCCAGTGGCCTCCATCTCTTCACTCTCTTCAACGCTGGACAGAATCTCCAGCCGCTCACAGCTCGTGTCCCGTGACCCCGGGCCCTCACCCGCCTTGGAACCCGCTTTGCTGTTGAAAAGTTTTAGTTTTTCCAGCATGGACTTCTGATTGTTGGGTGCTGGCTTCAAGGCTTCGGGGCTGGGCCTGGAGGCCTCGGACATGGGCTGCTTGACCGAGAGCATGGATGATGTGGCGCTGTGCTTCACACTGATGGGCTTGCTGCGCCAGGGCTTGGTGGCCGCACCGGGCTGGGGGATGGCCGAGGAGACACTGCAATTAACAAGGGTGGAGCTGCTGCCACTCTCCAAAGAAGCAGGTGCATTTTCGCTCATTCCGGGGTGGGAGGAGGCTGGGCTTGCCAATGGCTCTGCAGAGATGGGGAAGAGACAGAAACCTGAATTACACCTATGGACCTGCACTGAGGACGAGGGAGGGTCGGCCCTGACACTTAGCCAACCACTCCAAACCCAAACACTGACAGCTCTACCACCTGCAGCTAAATCTTACCTTCACTTCCTCCTGCTCTCCATCACGCACAGTTCCCATTTTGGTGTATGCTGTGCAAAGGCACGCTGATCTTAACATCAAATGCTCACACAGCACAATTGAGCACTTACTTTTATGGAAAAAGAAACAAACTAACACCTGCACCACCACGGTGGTGGTAGAGGAAAGATGCAGGAAATATCTACTGTTTTGAATCATTTAGCCCACAACACTGTTTCCCGGTTATGGGAAACAATCAAACATTATCCAACTTTAACAAAACAATATAGTAGAGCCATTAAAACAGAACAGGCAAAAAAAATTAGGAAAAGAAGGGAAACCAAGTATAATTTTTACAGAAGAAGAATTACTCACAGAAGCTGCTAAGTCCTATCAGAACAGATTGGCTTTCTCCTATTTTGGCACTTTTAAAGAGTTACAAAGATGATTCAGAGTAAACGTAAAATAAGAAAGACTTTTTGGTGTGCACTGCACATGGCTTCACTGTCGGGCAGACAACACACAGGTTATCTGAAAGTCAAGGCTTTCCCCTTGGCTCTCAGAGAGTATTTCCCCAGCCAGACTCTGTTCTCAGAAAAGCCTCAACACACTTCCAAACTAGAACTGGAATTATCCTGGGAAGGGCGGGTTCCAAAGTGGAGTTCTGCTCCCCACCAAGGCAGCCCATAGCACGGACACCAGGGAGGTAGCGCCCCTGTCGGGCAGCACTCAGAACCCTGGAGCACCAACTGCCAAGCAAGGGCAGCTGTCAGAGCCAAGGTGGCAGGGAAGGCAGGTCGCGGCTGAGCCCAGGGCCCACGCACCCCCTACGCCTGCCCGCTGCGTGGAACAGACAGAATGCAGCACCTCAGCCCTCACCGCACACATCCCCATTTGCAAAGTCACCATGACACGACTTACCTAGCAGCAGCCACTTTCTCCTGAAACAATGTCCTGTAGAAAGTTCTCCTATCAGAGAAACTGTCCTTCCAATTGTCACAAGTGTTTCTGGTTAAACTGCTCATGTTTCTAATTAACTTTTGTCATCCGTAGCTGCTCCAGTGCCCAGAAGCCTGTCGGGATTAACGGCTGCTTCTTCTGCTCTTTCTTTCCTTCTTTTTTTTTTTTTTTTTTCAATACCTATGTTCCGCTGCCTTCTAGCAACAGAGTAAACTATACAGAGCGGCTTTTTATGATTTAAAAGTCAACGGCTGCCAAAGCCGCGTGAAGGCAGCCCCTGTGTGGGACACGCGCACTGAGCAAGGGCGGGGAGGGATGGGCGGGGGTGGGGGGGTGCAGGCGGGAGAGCTCTGGGCAGAGGAGCGGCTTCCCTTCACTCTCAGCTGCTCGGGGAAGCCACAGCTCCAGGGTGATCCAAAACAGACCTCCCAATGTTTTCAAAGACATACATCTTCCTGACTTGCTGGGGATTTGGGTTTGGGTGGGGGTGGTGATGGAGGGGTGCTGCACAGCCCTTCCTAACAAAACTCACAGGGCGTCACAGGATCTTTTCCTGGGGAGAGCTGGAGACTGGCTCGAAAACAGGCTCACGGAACCCACCCACCCTGCCAGCCAGCCCGAGGCGCTCCACAGGCCTGACGCTGCTTCCAGAGGGCCTCCGGGGTCTCAGGAGGCATAGTGCTAGAGGCATGGTGAGGGGGGGATTACTGCTCAACTTTCTGAGTGAGGACACTGAGGCTCAGGGAGGGCTAATGACAGACCCTAAATCAGGCAGCTAGAAATGAACATACCTGGGGTTTGAACCCAGGGCTCCCAATACAGTGCTCCTTTGGGATTGCATCACAGCCACTTCCTTTGATGAAGAGTACATTTGAACAATACCCACTGAAATGACTAGAGTGCTTTCCAGCACCACCTTTCCTATTGCTTAGGTCTGTTTATGACATCCGAGGTGAGGCCTGGAGAGGGGGCAGCCTATGCCACTGAGGCCAGCTCTTTGGAGGGAATCCAAATGACCCTCCAACACTGAGTTCCATTTCTCTTAGGACAACTCTCCTCTCCTTTACCTGGGCTCAGGTCTGGAGTGCAGAATGAATGAATGAATGAATGAATTCATATCAACAGTCACTCATTCAGTGAGCAGCTAGTATATGCCAGACACTGTCCTGGGTCCTTGGGATACAGCAATGACAAACAACGATGCCTGCCTTCCTGCAGTCTACATTCTAGCAGGGAGGAACAAATGATAGTCGATGTCATTATTAATGCACACATTTATCATTTGTTAGAAAACAAGTGCTAAGGAAAAGGGGGCTTGGGGGCATGTTGCAACAAGGTCTTTACAGGAACTACAATGTCACATTCAGAGACACACCTCTTTCCTAAAGAAGGTTTAGGCACATTCCCCATTGGCCATGCATGCATGAATCACGGACTTCTTAGCTCCCACACATTCCCTGGAACCTTATAAAGCTTATTTGAAATGGTTTTGACGAGAAATGGGCCTCTGTAGCATTTCTGTGGATTTTTACCATTAACATACACAGCTGGAAATTAACCAGCAACCTACGAGCTAACAGCTGACCCAGAGTTCCACCGACACCTGGTTTGCCTGAGTGAAATGTGCAGACTAACTGAAGGTGTTTGTCTCCTTCAGGAAAGTGCCATGTGGAAGACAAGGGCTCGTACAATGTAGACAGGACAGACACTCACATCGTCACTTCTCAGCCCTGCCCCAACACCGCCCAGAAATCCCTACTGGTCTTTCAAATGCCAGCTCCATGCCTTCTCCTTCATCACCTGCGACTCTCAGGCTGAACGCACTGCCTGGTGTGCATCCGATGGAACTGCTCCCTACTCTGTGTTTTCCTACAACACTGCCCACACCCTGCCCAGAGGAGGATGTGGGAGTGCCGCCTACTTATACCAGGCACTGGAAACACAGCTGCATAAAATATAGCTGCTGCCCTGCAGGACTCACTGTCCAAAAGGGCGACAGACCTCAAAACGGAGCACAGAAACTGCATAAAAGGGTGGGAAGGGCTGCACAGCCCTAGGGCTGGGATCCACTAGTTCTTCCCAGGGTGTTCACAGGAAGGTCACCCTCGAGTCTGTCACATCACGTCTCTGCTAGGGTTGTTTTGATATTCCACTCGTCTGTGAGTTCCTCCAGGACAGATCCCCCCCGCCCCCCACACCTGCCAATTCATCTTTGCGTCCCAAAGCCTGCCAGAGCACAGGAAGGAGTCGGTACAGTGGACCCTTAAACAACGTGGGGGTTAGGGGTACCAACCCCCAGTTGCACAGTGGAAAAATCACGTGTAACTTTGACTCCCCCAAAACTTACCTACTAATAGCCTGCTGCTGACTGGAAGCCTTACCATTAACACAAGTAGTCAGGTAACGCAGATTGTGTATGTTACCTCTATTATATACTGTACCCTTATGATAAAATAAGCTAGAGAAAAGAAATGTGTCATTAGAAGTCATAAAGAAGAGAAAACACATTTGTAGTATTTATCGGGGAAATGTATGTATAGTGGACAAGCACAGTTTAAACCTGCATTGCTCAAGGGTTGACTATAAATGGTTTCCGAATTATTGGTTGGTAGTTTTGACATTTGCAAGTCACATTTAAGGCAATGGAGACGCAAGATCTGTGATTAGTCATTAGGGTTTTATTAAAACTTTCAGCCTGAACTCAGGGGGGAAAACCCAGGACTGGGATTCAGAGCTTCAGAATTTCCACTTGGCATTTAGCCTGGGCTCTGCTGGTTATGAAATTGTGGGGACACTTCAAGGATACTCATTGCATCTGTAAATGGTAGCAACCAGAGATGGCTCTGAATTTGGGTTCTATAACAGAAGTTCCCTCAGTAGGACTACAAGGCACCAGGGTGCCTGAGGATCAGATCATCAATACTTTGCACTTATTGTTATGGCCAGAAATCCCATTAACTGTGAAGGGGGTTCCAGGTCATGAGGTGTCTTGTCCAGGTTAACTTGACACAGTTCTGTCGTTCCTAAGAATATCACCACACCAGTGACCTCAGATCTTGGCTGAAGTGGTGGCCTGGGGCCTGCTCCTTTTTCTTTGGAAAGCAGCCATTTTCAGTACCAGGGTTCTGAGGTTGCTAGCATGAGAGTTTCCTTACCAAGCCTCAAACTTTGTCACCAACAAATGGTGTGACCCTAGATATACCACTTTGCCCCTCTGCGCCTCAGGTGCCCCATTTGTAAGAAAGAGGATGGCTATTTCTCTAGAGCCCTTTGTGCTCTATTTCTATTAAAATCTCAGTGAGTCTCCAAGAGGCCCTATGAGGCCGGGCCACAGCCAACCACGTCCCACTGCACGCAGCCCACACTCGCTAAGTTCTATCATCACCCTGTGCTGTAACACACAGCTGCTTCTTTATCTTCAGGCAGCGTCCTCCACAGTCCTCTTAAGACGTTTACAAATAAATGGGGGAAACTGGCTGGATCAAGGCATAATCAACCTTGAATGAGTTGCTAGTCAATTCAGAAACACTAGTATTCTATGAAAACGAGCATGAAGGATGAGTTCTTTAAAATTAAGAGCATTCCTCTCCCTAATAACTAAAAGCTCATTTCTCTTCTCACATATAGGCATCTTTGTTAGAGCAAAGAATTTAAGAGGGAGAAAGAAAAAAAGCGCTAAAGAAGGTTCTGGACATCAGTGTTTTTCCAGCAGTGGTATGTGGGCCACTGGAGTAGGTGAGATTATTTTAGATGGCACATGGACGAACACTTCCATACTTTAAGAGTAACATATATTTACTTTATTGCATCTTAGAAAGATAATTAGCCCATCTATAAATTTGTAGTTTCATGAATATTAAACGTTGATTTAGGGAAAAGATGAAACAAAAACACAAGTAGTTCACAGATTTGTGAAAGACTGATGGTGGGAAAACATTATTCCATTAAATCAAGAAATACTTATGTTATATTAAACCTATTTTCCTAAAAAATGTCATCAACCAAATATAAATCAAAGCAGAAGGCCCAAATAAGGACTAGGTTCAAAACTCTAAAATGGCTACTTTTTAGAGCTTTATTTATACGTACTTACTTAAGCGTGACATTTCGCTGAGAATGGCCAGATATGGTAACAAGACCGGGCCTTGTTTAGACAAAGATAATTTTTAAAATAATGGCTTTAACAAGTTTTTGACTACTAAACATACTGAGAATGACATTTTACATCACACCCAATAAATATCAAAATATCCATATGTCAACCTGAAAAATATCAAGACATAATCTTACTATGTACAAAAACCTGATAAATGCTGATCACAGAGCCCCTGGATAGACGTTGACCCACCAACGGATTGTGCCTGGCAGAGTGAACGTCTCAGCTCTCACAGACCAGCTTCCAAGGTTTACCCACCACCAACTGACAAACCACAGCGAGAAGGAAAAGTCTCATTTGAAATATTGCAGACAGGATGCCTTTGAAGAAAAGGCTTTTATTTTATTATTTTTTTAAGGGTTTAGGGAGAGCATTAATCCTCCTGTGGGAAGGGGAAAAGGTTGGTTTTTCTGGCAACCAGCCTTAACCTTCTCTGACAGGAACCAAAATGCTTTGTAAATGAGAATACTGTCTATCGCAGACAAATTAGCACTTCTTCCTCTCTCCCCCTCAAGGTCTAACGCTGGCCCCAGGTCCCTCTGTCCCCAGCATCTTAGTTCAGATCCGAGTTAGGGAGATGTTGGTGGTCTGGTCCCAATGCTAGCAGGTCCCCAGGGGGCATATCCTAACCCTGCTGATCCCAGCTCCTGTCACCCTACTGAGATTGCAGACTGGCCCTGGGGAGCCAGTCTGCCTAAAGGTTTCCCTGCCTAAATCTTCTCTGCAATCTCCAGGAAAGGGTCTGATCATTGGGCCTGGGAAAATGTTCGCAATTTCCTATAATTTGTCAAGGTGTCAATCTTGAGCATTCAAATATGTTAGGGTAATTGAAACCAGTTTTTTTTTTAAGTACTTAAGATTCCAGGCACACAGGCTGGGGACTGTTTGCAGAGTTGGTCAGGTCAATTTCTGTGCCATCCTGTGTGTCGCCAGACCACAGAGGGCCACGTGACCCTCAGCCAGTCCACTCAGTGGTTCTGCAGGACTCCTTGAGACTGGCCAGAGAGGCTTTCTCAGCACTGTGGTGACCAATGTCTAATATTAAGGGCACAGGCTTCAATACCATCTCCTCTCCAACTCCTTCTTGGAAAGAACCCTTGGAGGTACAGGCAGTGAGGGAAGGAAGGTGTGAGAACCCCCAAGGAAAGTGAGCGGGCGTGGAGTAAGAAGAAGTTGGGCCCTGGACTCACATGCTCCAAGAATCTTCTTGTGTCTACAATTTCATAGGCGCCTATAACACCCAAGTTAAAAGAAAGATAGTGATTTACATAAACAAATTATTTTAATGTGCTATTAAGTCAATCCCTATCAAAATCCCAATGATTTCTATTTTTTTTTTTTAGAAATGGAAAAATCCATCCTAAAATTCATATGGAATCACAAGTGACTACAAATAGCCAAAATAATCTTGAAAAAGAACAAAAATTGGAGGTCCCATATGTCTGGATTCCAAAACTTATTACGAAACTATAGTAATCAAATCTGTGTGGTACTGGCATAAAGACAGACATATACACCGGTGGAGCAGACTAGTGAGCCCCGAAACAAACCTTTGCATACATAGTCAAATGATTTTCAAGACTATTCATTGGGGTAAGGACAGTATTTTCAAGAAGTGGTGGTAGGAAAACTGGATACTCACTTTTCAAAAAATGAAGTTGGATTTGTATCTTACACCATACAAAAAAACTGACTAAAATGAATCACAGACCTAAACATGAAAGCTAAAAGTACAGAACTTTTAGAAGGAAACACAGGGCAAAGTCTGCATGATACTGGATTTGGCAATGATTTCTTGGATATGACACCAAAAGTGTGGGCAAAAAAATAAAGTAAAGAGAAAAATAGATAAGCTTCATCAAAATTCAAAATGTGCGTCAAAGGACACTATCAACAGAGTGAAAAGGCAAGTTATGCAATGGGAGAAAACATCTGCAAATCACACAGGTAATAAGGAACTGCTATCCAGAATACAAAATGAACCCATGTAACTCAACATCAACACACCATGCTGACTGGAAAAAAAAAAAAAAACTGGGCAAAGGACTTGAATAGACTTTTCTCCGGAGATGATATCCAAACGTCCAATAAACACACACACACACACACACACACACACACGTGTGTGTGTGTGTTCAACAGCGTTAATCATTAGGGAATGCAAATCAAAACCACAATGAGATACCACTTCACACCCATTAGGATGGCTATTTAAAAAAAAACAACAACAAAAAGAGGAAATAAGTTTGTAAAGACTCAAAGGCATTGGAAGCCTCTGTACTATGTGGGAATGTAAGATGGTACAGCCACTGGAAAACACAATGGAAGTTTCTCGAAAAATTAAACACTGACTATTATCGAGCAATTCCAATTCTGGGTAAACACCCAAAAGAAGTAAACGCAGGTACTCGAACAGATTTTTGCACACCTATGTTCACAGCAGCACTACTCACAACAGCCAAAATGTGAGAGCAACCCAAGTGTCCATCAATGGAGAAACAATAAACAATGAATATTGTTTGGCTCAATGAGTGGATAAATTAAATGTGGTATGTACAAACAATGGAATATTTAGCCTTCCAAAGGAGAGAAATTCTGACACATACTACATCATGGATGAACCTTGAAGGCAAGCAAACTGAAGTAAACCAATCATGAACGGACAATACTATGTAATTCCACTAATGAGAGGCACCTAAAGTAGTTAAATTCACAGACACGGAAAGTCAATGGTGGTTGCCAGGGGCTGAGGGGAGGAGGGAGTGGGGAGTTAGTGTTCTTGGTACAGAGTTTCAGTTGGGGATGACAAAAAGTTTAGGAGATGGTGGTGGTAATGGTGCACAATAATGGGAATGTGCTTAATGTCACAGAACTAGACAGCTATTTTTAAATGGCTGAAGTGGCAATATTATGTTGAGTCTATTTTATCACAATAAAAAAACAGGATTGTATCTGGCTGTAAGAAGCAGAATTCTCACCAGCAGCGCCTACCCAGGTGAAGGGTTCACTACTGTTATTTCCAGAGCTTAGCACAGGCCTTGCATGCACTAAGGGCTCCATAAACATTGTTTTTTTTTTTTTAAAGTTTCTCTGTTACTTTGATGGTTAATGAATCATGCAAAATTGTACAATTTTGAACATTGCCTTCTTAGCATCATTTTATTCTAGCTTGAAAAACAACTTCTGCTTTAAAGGACTGGTGGTCCTCTTTCACAAACTCTAGCAGGCACACAAATTACACCACTTAGCCTTTGCCTCCTTAAACTGGGCATCACCAACTGTTTCCAAATTGGTCAACCTGTTTCCTTGGACTGGGATGCCTCACTGTCCCCTTCAAAACCTCACAACCTTGGCCCCCAGTCTATGTCCCCTGCCATTTCCTCAGGGAAACCTTCAGAAGCCTTCTCTTTTCATCTGAAGAGCCATAAGGCCCTGGCCAGATAGCTCAGTTGGTTGGAGTGTCGTCCTATATACCAAAAGTTTGCGGTCTGATTCCTGGTCCCTGATCCCAGGTCAGAGCACCTATGGGAGGCAACCGATCAATGTTTGATGTTTCTGCACCACCTCTAAAACTCAAAACCATATCCTCGGGTGAGGATTAAAAAATTAAAAATAAATAAAAAGTAAATGAAGAGCCGTAAGCCTCTGTCAGGGCTTCTCTGGGGTCCCTGACTCTTGCTGCCCTGCCCTGTGGTTACCAGTTCCACTGAGCTTACTTACAAGAATGGCTGATACACTAAAAGGTGCCCAGAAATCGTTGTTGGAAAAATCAAACAAATAAAAACTATTGCTCACACTGGATCCATCCATATGGCTCAAAATTAAAATCAGGTGTGCCTGGCTTTTCCCTCTTGGCTAACCACACTGGCTGTTCTCTTTAAAGCTAAATGAACTCAAAAGACCAGAAACCTTGGTGATGTTTGTGATGCTTTCAATGCTTTACTTTTCTACATATGGTGGAAATTTTGCTATACCGGGTCATTGCAAATGTCACACACAAATACTCCAGTATCTTGTGAAGGTGTGACCCAAACCAACAATGCAGATTGCAAACAGTGCATTATCATAATAGACTGAAGCTGTCTCTTTCCTGCCTGAGCCACAAAGTTCCCAGTTTTCCTGGTGACTTTTTCACCCCAGAGGAAGCGGGAAGACGCCCACAACAGCTGGGGCAATTGCAGTTGTGTTTCTTTTTAATACATGACAAGGTCATTCTTTTTCTTCTGTGGCTTATTCTGGAGAAAACCAAGTGAAACTAGGGGTAATGAGCTCATTTGCTTCTCTGCTGGTAATTAAAGAGCAGTAAAAGAAAATAAGGAAGCATCGATTTCCTACACAATTTTCACTACCTTTTCTCCAGTTTCACAAGGCATGTTTTTAAATCCCACTTAATGACATAAAGAACTGGTAAAGCTAAACGAAGGTTAGACTTGCTGGAAACATCAGTATACAGTTGGGCTTACGTTTGACCTTGTAATAGCACCTTAAAGAGAATTCTTAAAATCTCACTCTCCCTCCCACCCACCCTGTACCTGGAAAGGTGCCCAACGCACATTTTTGGAGTTTTCCCACTCAGCTGGATGAGGAGGCATCATTTGACTGCTGACATTTGAAGGAAGATAACTTAAAAAAAAAAGTGTTCCTACTCTTTATCTTTCATTTCTTGAAGCCAGATCACCCTCGAAACACCTCCTTCCTCTCTCTTGAACTTATTTGTTCAAAACCCCAAGCAATATCTTTCAGGAGAAAGCTTTTGTTTTAATTGGTCAAGCCAATTCTCTATCTTGTACCATATATGGCTACGAAAAAGTACAAAACTGGCTGCAGAAAGCCTTCTCTCTTTTTTCAAGGGTGTATGAAATTTCAGCAACATTATAAACACTTCACAGGGGGCACTTCTCATTCTTGCAGGAGGTCACTGTCCACAGCTAACTGTTCTTTGGCAGAGTGCAGCGGTTGTACACTATTATAAATACACCCCTCTATGAGACAGTGGCTAAGGAATTCTGCAGACTCTGTGCCTCCCTCCTCTAAGATAGCAGCCCCATCTTCCTACTTCCTCCCAGGGCAAAGGATTGAGACTCTAAGACAGGAGCCTCCAAACCAACGTTAAACCAAAATGCTTTCCACTGAACACCACAAATAGGCTGTAACAGGTAGAAGGGGTTCTAGGGTCACATATGTTTGGAAAACAGAAGGCTAAATAGACGTATACCTCATTTTATTGTGGTTTTGCTTTATTGTGCTTCAGGGATGTTGTTTGTTCTTCTTTTTTACACATTGAAGGTAAAACACCATCCCCCAAAAGATTCTGACTTGCCTTATTGCGACACTCACTCTATTGCAGTGGTCTGGAGCAGAACCCAAAATATCTCCAAGGTATTCCTACGGTAGTCCAGCAGTTTCCTTGCCTGCAGGATGCGGAGTCTTTAATGTGCTTGCCTGAACTGGGAATATCCAAAATGATAATGGGATGATGGTGTGATTCCTAGGTGGATTTTGCCCTAGAACTGATTTTATGTAATGGCTTAAGAAAAGGCCTGTTATGGACTGCAATTTGGCAAACAGTGTCCTGATGGAGGGGGCACATAATGCAAACCAGAGAACAGAGCTGTTCAGCAGGTAATGGTCACCAATCAGGAGAGCAATGCAAGGGGGAAGGAAGATGACACCCCCCCCACACCCGCGCCTGATGTGATGTTACAATCTGATTGACTGTGGAATGATTTCATGATATGCATTTTGGACATTAAACACCCTTAATGTGTACCTGTTCCCTTTTATTTCAAAAGGATTAGTAGAAACATCTTCACTAAAGCCCACAACGAATGCATGAAAACAGGAAGCAGGAGTCATGGCTGCACAGCAGGATGCCTAAAAAGATGTTTACCCTCAGAGAGGCTCCCTGCGACGCCCTGGGACACGGTAGCCACAAAAACAGATGTTTTCTTGGACTGTATGAATACAAGAATAACACTCAGAACAAGGGAGCTAAGGATCTCACCTAGCCGTGCACCATCAGAGCTAAATGATGAAATCTTGGACCTCAAAAGGCTTCTTAGAGATTTGCTACTTTAAGCCACCCATTTCCTGACACAGAGTTTGGGCAGGTAATTACTTCTCTAGGGTCGTGCAGTCAGTAAATGGCACAGCTGTTGCTGAACTTAGGTCTATGGAGCTTTTTCAATAAAGTAGCTTTGCGGGTCCTACCCCCAAACCTATCCACCAGAATGTCACTTGGGAAGTGCCAGCCAGCTTCCCAAGGTGATTGTCATGTGTACTGAAGCTCAAAAACCAGGTATTAAAGAATTCACGTTTTCCTACAACTACACTCTGAGAAAGTGTAGTTTGCCCAGGATAAGGACTAGAACGAGGATGACCCCAAATCTATCTCGACAAGGAGCAGCCAGAGTGATTCAGCTTCGAGAAGAGAGGACTTAGGAGGAGGCAAAAGTGTTCAAAGAACTCTTATCACCAAGGTAGCTTTCCTTTTTCTTTGATTTTCCAGCCCACTGACTCTGAACACAAACAAAAAGGCAGGCCCGTGACTCAGGCTGCCTCTGAGCAAAAGTGTGAGCACAGCGAGAGGCCAGGAGCCCATCACAGCCCTGGGGAGCGGGAATCCGGGGCTCCACAGAGTGACTTAGGGACAGCCAAGGAGGGGGCTAGAACGGGGAACAGAGTGTTTACAGGGATTGTGGAGAAGGGGAGTGTAGCCAGCCTGTTTTTGTGTGTTCTCTGCTTCGCTTCCACCAGAGCAGCTCTCTTTTCATGTGAGATTTGACAAAAGGATTCCATGGAAAAAACCCTATAAGAATATTAATAATTATACATTCACAGGAATAATAGCCAACATTTCCAGGGCCTGCACTTTGTGCCAGATGCTGTGCTAGAAGGCTTATTGCACTGACTTTTTTCATCTGCGGGATAAACTCAGTGAGGTAGGTACTAACGACTGTTTTACCAATGAGGAAACTGAGTCGCAGGGCTTTACTGGGTTGCCCAGGATCACACAGATTAGTGCCAGACAAGTTTAGTTCAAGTCCAAATACTTGAGCTGCACTCTTAGTCTGCCTGCCTTAAGGAGAGACAATAAACTGGACTCTCCAAGTATGTGAGCCCCTCTCAGTACAAGATACGAGTCTTCTGCCAACAGTTTTCAGAGACTCTACAGCATAGTTCTCTGACTTTTAACTCCTTCCCTGAGAAAAAAGGGAAAAGGGGGATCTTTTTTCCCTCCAGGAGGTTCTTTTTAAAAATGGGACTGTCAAGCATTGAGCAAAAATTTAAGTATGGTTTTTGTTCTTCAAAATGTGGGATACTGGCAAAATGTAATCTTTCGGCTGTTATTTTTCCTGCCAATCAAAATCAGAGGCCGACCAAGGAACTTACTTCTTATATTTCTCCAGGGGAATAAATGCAGAAACTGAGAGCTGAATTGGACTATTATTCACTATCTATGATTGTATTGTGCCAAACGTGCAGAAACAGAAGGAGAAAAAAAGCAGTCATTTATCCTGACTGTGCCAAGGGCGCCGACACTTGGTATCAGATAGATCAAATGATTTCACATGGATGTCACTGATCCACACACACACACACTTCTAGGCCTTTTCACCCGACAGTTGTCTTCTTAACAAAAAAACCGAATTTTTCTTCCGAAAAAACAAAATACACCAACGTAGGGAATCTGCCCCTGGAGACTGACTGCTCACGGGCTTTACGCCCCCAAACCAGGAAGCAACCTCCTCCAGGTGTCTGTTTTGTTTTACACAACAGGCCTGGCTGTGACAAGCTGGGGGCAGACTGAGCTTTTGTAAATGGAACACTCATCTTAGTAAGTCTTTTGTGAGGTTAAGGCATCTTTTAAAAACAAGGTAATGGTGATGGCGTGGAAAGGATGCCAAGGTAACTGCCGAATTTTGCTCCGTGCCCCTCACATCATCTGGAGAACGTATAATCACAGCACCCCGCAGATGGGTTCAAGTCCAACTGAACCGCTTGGTAACCTGGAGTTAGTTACTTAAGTCCAGCTGAGCTGCAGTGTATTCCCGGGTAAAACAAAACTAACACCAATTAACTGTCAGTACCGAGTGCCGACCCTGCGGCAGGTACTGCACTGCGCTAAGTGCTTGAAGTGATTTCATTTAACGAATTCATGTAATTTAATGATTTCATTAATTCAAACATGAACATATTATAAAATGGATTTACTGCAGCTCACAGACTTAGCAACTTGCCCAAGGCCGTGGCTAGGAACTGGCAGAGCAAGACTTTCAACGCTAAAGTCCATGCTCTTGACCCATGGGCTCCACTAAATGGGGACAGTGACCAAAGCTTGCTTCCTTCAGCACGAGGAGCCAAGGAGTCCCGATGGGGGGCACCCTGCAAAATGCTCTTGCACACAGATTTCGGTTCTTCTGCAAATACTGAGCTTTCTTCAAGTGAGGTACAGCGGCAGCAAATACTAGTGGAATTGCTGTCTTCCATAAGCTGAGTGGGACCAGAGGACACCCAAAAAGCCCTCTCTGACCCAGCTCTCAGCAGAAGAGACAACTGCCCTTCCTGAAGCCCCGTGTGTCCTAAAGTCCCCAAGTTTTGCAAGCAGCTCCCCAGAGCCCCGCCCAGGCAAACTACAGATCACTGGCAAGTTCCCCCTGTTCCCCTCCAACCCAGGGCTCCGTGTGCCTCGTCCGCCCCACCAGGCTTGTTGGAGGCGGCCCGGTTCACACACAGCTCACTGTCTGCCCTGGTGACTCAGACACTCCTGGCAACATCTGCTCTGTTTCCGTAAGACTCAAAGGGCTCTTCACATGAGTGCGGGTGAGAGGGGATTCAAGGAGCTTCTCACCCATACGCAGGGCCATGAGATATAATGTGGAAAACAGGCGCACTCACGAACCAGCCGGAGGATTTAATGCACACTCACTCATGCCAAAGCTCATTAAATGTTGTGCCAGGGGATCTTTGTCATCTTGAATAATACATTCTGGAGGTACAGTAACCAGAGATGTGATTGGGGCTCAAAGTTATTTGGAGATGTTTCTCCTTGGAATCCTAAAACAGCCACATGTGGTGTTTGTTGCTCCGTCCATCCTATCCCACACTATCCCTCCAACATTTTTGACACTTCTGTTCCAGGTACTTTCCCAGGTGCTGGAGATGCAGCAATGAATATGTGGCCTCCGCCTTTAAGGGGTTCTAAGTCTTGTGGGTGAGAGAGACCAGGAGGCACAAGTACTGATAACAACGAAGGTGGAGCTGCTGTGATCGGGGGATGTTCATGGAGCTGTGGATCACAAAGTGGGTGACTTAACTCTGGGATCAAGGGGGAGTCAAGAAAGTCATTCAAGCTATGTCTTCCCACCCCTGCATAGAACTTCCAGAACTTCATTCTTTACCAAGTATTAAAAGGAAATAAAGTGTCTAGATACCCAAACCTACTGATTCAATCAAAGTCTGAAGGACAAAATATATAGATTCTTCCACTTGATCAGGGTGAAAGCTGGTCAGACAAATGCATTCACAATACTAATCACGACCAGTAACTTCAGGGGCATATCCATTGCATCCAGGCATAATGAAAACAGGCACGTAACTCAATCGGAATGTTATTCTTCCCGCTGACCCAGCATGCAATACTCTCCTCATTCAGCGCACGTGCTGAATTTATTAATATTTCCACAATGAAGGCTCCTTACAGGTCACCTCCCAGTCCAGACTGGAAACTACAGACTCAACTTGTTCATTCCTTCCCAAATCTCGCTGACAAGCCAAAAGCAAAGTTGATGGTTTCAAATAATATTAAACCAACTCCTGATCTAGTCACTCCCAGCTGTCAATCCAGACACCACAAGTTCAAGGTAAAAGGTCTCTTCCTCTATCAAGAGACTTATATCACAATGACAAAGATGGAAATGAGTGACAGAGAGCCAAATGTAATTTTATATTCTCAATTTGGGACTTAAAGGAGGAAATGAAGGCAGGAAAAGACAACTAACATGAGCTCCACAGTGATCAGCACTGAGCTTGGAAGCCAGGTTCAGCTCCTCAATCTTCACAATGGCCCCCTGAGGAGGGCAGTATCAAGCCTGTTTTACACAACAGTAAGCTCAGGCTCAGAGAGGTTGAGTCACTGGCCCAATATCACATAGCTGGTGAATGCCAAGGTGACATTCAAGCCTGGTCTGTCCAACACGGAGGCTGAGGCAGTGTGCTGCCTCAGCACCATTCTCCTTTGCAAAAATTAATAGAATTGCAGCACTGAGCTATGGACTGAGGGGGATGAGGGGTGAGAAGGGGTCGCAGAGTATTTCCTGGAAGCCACTGTTTGTTAGGGTAATGAGAGCACCTCAATTTCTGTTAGGATGGGAAAACTATCTCTGGTAGAATTCCTTGATAAGCCATGTGGGCCAAAGCTGAAGTCCTGGGGGAACCTGAATGTGGGAGCAACTGCCTTGCAGATGGTAAGGGAAAGAATTACTTGCTTATATCAAAAGGAGAGAAAAGAAGTGGGCAGGACAAGCAAGTGAGGGGACATGTAAGATGGAACATTTCTCTCTCTAGGACACCACAATAAACTGTCAAAAAAAAGTTACTAAAAAAAAATAGGAAATAATGCTATGAGTAGATATTCCTTGGAAACCAACAAGAAAGGAGGCATCTGTGTTCCGGCTGTTGGGGTGGAATGGAGAAAACCTTCAGAGAGACAGCAGCTGGGGAAACAGTCCATGAGAACCCACAGAAATCCCGAGCTAGGTTACAGACAGCATCAAATCAGATCACCCGACGGCAGAAAGGACTTTGCTAGCCAGCATCTGGGCTGGTTAGCACAGGTCCAGCACAGCTGATCTCTCCATTATACTTGCACTGCCTGTGTCTGCCTCAGGGGCCAGCCACGCACCTGGTCCTCCTGGCCTTAGTGTGCTTTCCTTTCCATCACACAGCACCCCCACTGCCCTCACTCCTTTCTCCCTGTGAGGGCTGCAGCCCAACTCGTCCTCTCTCACGCCCCCATCTTCTGCCCTTCATAGGTCTCGGCCCTTTGTTCTTCCTGCCCGTCTGAAACAGGTGCAGCTGACTAAATAAATACCTCCTCCTCTAGACGGAGGTCAGCAAATCAGGGCTTGGAGGCCTAGTCTGGCCCACCATTAATTTTTGTAAATAAAGTTTTATTGGAACACAGCCATGCTCATTCATTTGCATATGGTCTATAGTTGCTTTCTCACCCTAATGATAGAATTAAGTAGTTGCAACAGAGGCCCTATGACCCACAAAGCCCAAAAATGTTCACCATCTGGTTACTTAAGGGAAAGTTTGCCAACCCTTGCTCCAGAGTACTAATTCCTTGAGGACAGGGGCCCTGTTTTATTCATCTTTTTATCTCCAGTACCTGATAAGAATAAATATTGCTTAAATGGGTGAATGCTTGCATGTGGGTTAGAGTAATGTCACAGGTCAGGAACCTAATACAGTGATTATTGCCAAGATCATAACTAAAAATGCTTTAAAAAACTCAGAAGGAATAAGCTAGCTGTGTTTCCTAGTTACGCCAGTTAACAGCAACAACAAAAACCTTTTATGTTTTAATGCACATTGATTTTTTTTCTCTTAAAAGCATGTTGTTGCATTTCTCTTCCTTAGTAAACCTTGAGTCTAATTGAAAATTCCATGTGATGCTTCAGGCTGCATTCCTGAACATTAATATCCATTACCGAAAATCACAGATGCAGCTTCAGATGTTAATTGGAAATAGGGTAATTCGTCTTCCAGTTAAATGCTAAAAGTCATTGCTTTTTGGTACGTATTTTAAAAACATAAGCTTATTTCTCCTTCATCTGCTATTTATAATTATTAGTTATTAATAGCTCAATAAAGTATTGAGCATATATTGTATGAAAGTCACCATGCTAAGTACTTTACTCACATTGCCTAATTTATGCCTCAAAATTGCCCAGAAGTAGATACTGCCTCATCCCCAATTTACAGATGGGAAAATGAAACCTTGGAAAGATTAAGTAGCATGTCCAATGTCAAAGGACAGGCACATACCTGCTGGCTCTAGTGTCTGAGCTTAATTAATTACTCTATAGCTCATTCATTCACTCATTCACTTTACCAACAAATATTCACCGGAAGTCTCTGCATACCAAGCTCTGTGAGGGTAATGAGAGAAGAGAACAAGGCCCAGTCCCCGCTCTCAAGGAGCTCACTTGCAAGCAAAGGATGGACAGATAACCATAAAGCATGGGGAGGAAACTGGAGAATAAGGGCCAGGCGCTGTCTCACACCCAGTCCCAGGGGTCAGGAAAGGCTTTCTAGAGGAAAAAATGTCTAACCTGAAACATAAAAGAGGAATTAGAACTCGGTGGGAAGAAGAGTGAGGACTGAGGAGAGCAGGGAGCATTTCAAACAGACAGCAGCACGAACAAAGCGTGGACAGGTGAGAAGATACGGCCCCTGCATGAAAAGGCTAACTACTCCATATGGCAGATGCTTCAGGTGAGAAGCAGGCCAGCCCACAGGGGTGTGTAGGCAAGGTGGTGAGTCTGCACCCTCCAAATGATGGAACGGAGAAGAGGAGTGATAACCAAGTGCTCCAAGGTCCATGTTCCAGAGGTTCACTAAATTGCAAATTCACCTTGTCCAGAAAAGTCATTTTCTTCTTTATGAAAATGAGACAACTTCTTATTTGAGATTCCCCCTAAACCCCACCCTACCAACAACTAAGCCCTTGATGGACTCCATTGAAACCATTAAAATAGCTGGTAGAAACTCAATGCTTAATAAATGTGCACTAAATTAATACACTGAATAGGTGTAGCAAACATGTGTACCATCTTTGAGTTACACTGATCTATTAACTGGAGGTAGTCAGCTACCAAGTTTTGGAGAGGGAGGACTGAGAAAAAAAACACTGTAATTTTAACAACTGGTACCAGAGCTCCTCTTGGAAGCTTTCTTTAGGAAATACCTTGGACCTAGGCCACTTCAACTGTGGAAGATGAGGCTGTGGGGGCATGGTCTGGAAGGAGACATGAGGACAGAGACAAACTGCTTTGCATGAGAAAGAGAGGGAGAGAAGGACACTGAATGACACAGTAGGTCCAACAGTCAATTTTAAGCTGTTTGCATTGCAAATTGTAACCCCTTCATGGCCCTAAACCTTCAGGAAACATCTACTATGCCTGAAGCCTTCTGTCACTCTTCAGGATTGAATGAGTTGGGACGATTTCAATGGGTAACAGAAAGATACTGTACAAAATGATGGTAAGATACATGATCTCTAAGTTCAAATATTTCAGCAAAATAGGAAGTAGGAACAAATACCGACCAACAGTAACGTAACCCAATACTTCCAGGAAGATTGGGAAGGACACTGGGTCTCCTTCTGCCTGTGAGTTTGCATCTCAATTTCATGTGAATCTCAGAGGTAGACTAGTGAATGAATGCTTAACAACAGATTCATTGAAGGGGAAAAATAAGTTCTGATTCATAGTGTTTGCGGTGTAAATATTCCTGACACGGCAGACTTCAAGCTACCAATGTGACGTCAACAGTCTTTCGAAACTCCCCCAGATTTCTGAATTGGCTTTCATGAGCTGGTACCAGCTGGCTCCGCTTATGGCTGGCTCAGGAAGTCCACTGCTGGTATCTGGGTTAAAGGAGGTTTCCATGGATTAGGTCCTTGTTTTGGGCTTTGACAAGAAGGTTTTATCCAGTTATAATGGCTTTTGGAGACTAGGCAATACCTGTGGCAGAGCAACGAAGGCACAGGGATAAGAAGGTGTAGAGGCAAGGTGCGTTCCATCAGGGCGCCACTGTGGGATCCAAGCACCTTCCAGCTGAGAGGAGGCTCTCAGGTCAGCTACTGTGATGACCCTCTGAAAGAGGAGGAACCGGGGATCCAGAGAGTATGCTTACTGCTCAAGGTCATTCTTCACATTAGTAACAGGTCTGGGCCCAGGGCTGGGGCTGTGTGAAAGTCCTCCTCTCAGGGGAAGAGAGGCGTGAACTTGGCTTGCAACTGGGCAGGAGGGCACACAGGCAGCTCTGGCTATTTTCACGCTTTACTAGCTTACCATTTGGAGAATTTCTGACTCTCCCCGTGTGAAGGGGAAGAGCTGTTCCAGGGAAATGCTGGAGCTTAAGAAAGCCAAGAAGAGGAGACACAACTGGGGTAGCCAGCAGCAAAGGAATGAGTGGACAGACTCCTCCAAGAATTTCCAAGAGTGTGAGTGGAAGCAGCGGGCTGGTGGGTGGGGGGGCTTGTTCCTGACTGTGAAAGGATCCCCACAGCCATGCTGGTCAGCAGGAAGTAGGAAGGGCAGGAGAGGGAGGCCCTTTTATGTTCTCCAAACACGAAAATACAAAATTACCGAGGCAAGGCTTCCCTCTCGTCACAGAGAAGATCCAATTAGCCATCATAAATGTTTTTCAAATGATTTCTGGCCTGGTTATGTTACAGAAAACAGGGCAGGGTGATTCAAACCTGCTGTCAATACAGAGAGAAGGAAAGAAAAATGCCAGCTATTCTGCAGCTGTTCAGCCGGAACCCTGGAGAAGTAGCTTTCCTGACGACACTGATGCACAGACACAACAAGCCAACTTCCAGAGCAGGAGTTAAACCAAATAAACCTGAAGGATATTGATCTAGGAGGCGAGTCTTAAACTAGCAGCCAGGAATGCATGGGTTTCCTTGGACAACTCAGATTACATGCCCTGTCCCTGCCTTTAGGAAAACTGTGCACTGAAAAGTGTCTGTTACATCTAGCTTCTCTCTGAGTTATCCCTAAGTTTTTAGCTCATGGAAGTTAGTCTGGACACAAACATGCTGGGTGAGCAAATGTACAGAGTGATGCACCCTGGAGGGGCAGCTAGGGTACTGAGAGAAACAAGACAAAGCCTGGTTCCCTAGGAAAGTTATTCCAGAACTAGGAAGGGAGACACCCACGGGGCCATGCTCCCAAGGCAAGGATTTCCAGTTACGCTAATGGGATGGTCTTCGTGAAGGCGGGCACTTGAAACTGACTCTGAAGGATGCACTCACCCTTTAATGCATGTTCATCCTGTGGCAAGTTATGGGGACGTGGCCATCAGCAGTGACCGGTCTCATGGGGTGGATTAGAAGAGTCAGGCATTCTGAAATACTACATTTAAACAGGTTTTTTTCCCCCTTGTTTCATTTACTTAACATTTCCGTAACCAGCAGCACAGACACTGAAGTCCAAATGTGATTAGGTGGAATATAAACATTTGCTCAAAGTTGCAGGTGTTTCAAAGCAGAGCAGCCTTTTCCAGGAGATACAGAAATGCACAAGAATCACTTTTTTTCTTGCATTTTTTCCCCCTGCAAGTAAAGAGGGGAAATGCCCTGGAGTCCAGATCTAAATTCCATTTCTACTTTTTAAAATCAATATTATGAAACCAACTGACCCTAGCCCAACCTGCTTTTGAGAGTTCACTAATCTTTATTTAATTAGATAATGTTAAGGAATCACTATCAAACAGACATTCTGCTTCAAAATTTGAACGTAAGCACCAAAAGAAGTTCCTTGGTGGAGATCTAACCTAGCAGAAGCTCAGCGATGGATCCCCACAACCCAGCATCTCACCAACAAGCACTGACCGTCGCCATGGCTGTAGGAGTTATCATGTGTGTGCACAAAGGCAGAGCTACCTTTTGCTGAGAGACACGGAAGCACACTGGGATTCAGCTGGCCCTGGTCTGCATCCCCTGAGCTGCCAGGTCCCTTGTGTCCATAAATAAACCTGACACTGGATCATGACAGCTTTCCCTTGTACTGTTAACCTACCACCACGTGGGCAAAGATCCATGGGTGGAACTTTGAGAGTCCCTCCACCCTATGGCAGCTCTGCCCCAGGCTGAGATTTCTCACTCTGCTGTGCCGTGGCAACTGACTTCCGCCCTGACTGGCCTGTGTGGGCACACTAGGTCACTGAAAAGATTCTAGTGCCAAATCCAATGTGTGGATATGTTGGACGGGGAGTGTTCCTCACCTATCCAAGCAATTCCCTATCATCAGCCCGGTAACCTACAATTGAACTCAATTCTGACACTATCCACCTGGAAACAGCATCAGATTCCATAGGTGAAGGGTTCAGTCCCACAAGAGTGCCCTCTCCCTCACCCTGAGACGCCAGCTGCAAACTCAGACTGCTACCTGCGCTTCTGACTGACCGGTGACAGGCTGCGAGTTCCCATGCCCTTCTTTCTTGGATTTAATTAATTTGCTAGAGCAGCTCACAAAACTCAGAGAAACATCTTACTCACTGATTACCAATTTATTATAACAGGGACAGCCAGATGGAACAGACGCAGAGGGCAAGCCGTGGGGCAAAGGCGAGCAGCTCCCGTGCCCGGTGCTCTCCCCACATTTCCACTGGTTTACCAACCGGGAAGCTCTCCAAACCTCACCCTTCTGGGCTTTTGTGAGGGCTCCATTACATAGGCATGATTAATTAAATTACTGACCACCGGTGACTGAACACAAGCTCCAGCCCCTCTGCCCTCCCAGGAAGCCAAGGGGAGGGAAGGAAAGATCTAACCCTCCCATCACAAGGCTGGCTCCCCTGGCAACCAGTCCCATCCTTAAGTGCCTTCCAAAGGCATTAACACAACAACCAAATCCTCTATGGCACTGGCCACTTAGGGAAGTCCAAGGGTTTTAGAAGCACCCTGCCAGAAAAGGGGATAAAGACCAGCTATGGGTTCATTATAAATCACAGGATCACAGTCATCCACCATCCAAGGGCCTTCACAGTGAGACGACTGGGCACAACATGGAACAGACTGAGGACACCTGGGTTCTAGTACCATTTCAGCCACCATGTCTTCCTTCAACAAGGATTTACTGAACGTGACAAAATGCTGCCTGCCCTCGGAGCACTCAGGGTCCAGCACTGATTTGCTGGGCAGAACTGACAAAGCCGTTCTGCCTGCTTTAGACACACACACGCCCACGCTCAACTTTCCTGTCCTTGATCACACAGCGTTCTCTCTCTCACCCCCTCGTCTTTGGGCGTGTTCCCTCTGTCTAGATAGACTACTCTTTCCTTCCTGTGCGCAGTTAATTCACCACTCACCTAGCGTTTGCTGGTTTTGGTCACAGCTGCATCTCCTGCAGCTTGTACAGCCCCTGACCCAGGAGAAGGGCTCCATGATGAGTGAATTTACTGACAACTAGCTTCTATGAGAGCATGACAGTTAAAACCAAAACACCAACTTTAGAATCGTGCAGATATCCTAGCTGAAAGTGGAAATCTGGCCCTTGCCAGCTCTGTGATACTGTAGGTGATTTATTTAATCACTCTGAGCCTGTTCTGTATCTGTAAAATGGAGAAGATACTATTGTACTAACACCTCCTGGTAATGGCATGAAAGATTAAATGAGGCTCCGCAGGCAAAGTACCTAAAACACCTCTAGGCACATAGGGGTTCCTCAACAACCAGCTGCTCCCATCACTGTTATCTTCATTATTCTTGTAGCAATGTCCCTTCCTGGACACAGCCCATTACCTCACCTACACTGAAAGCAGGTCCTGCAGTTATTTGTAAGGCAGGCATTCGTAACATCTGCTGTTGGCGCACACGTCAGGCTTTATGACAGTGATAAAGAAGGGGAGGAAGAAGAGGATGGTAGCCATTACTTCCTTTGATGTCACTGACTTGTGACTTTTTGATAGACCTCTGTTTTCCTACAGCCCATCGAGAAGTGGGAGAAGAAAAAGATCAGCTCAAGCTTGCAGGAGCAGGCTCCCCTAATCACAAACCACCAAGACCTGCGAGCCCCTGGACAACCAGCAGTCTCTCCTCGTCGCCCCTGGCAATCTGCTTACTGAGTGTCTGGAGAGCTGCTTCTGTGCCTCAGATCAACTGACAACTCAGACATACAATCTGTTTTTATCTAGATCAAAGGCAAAAAAGAGAAATGTCTCTGCTACTATTTAAAGTTCCCAGGCTCTCTACACCGTGGTTCCAGAGGGGATGGACCGGCAGGGTGCTCCATTACCCACCTCTAAGCTGTGTGGGGCTCCCTGGGGCTCTGCTGGAACTGGAGCAGCTTCTGGATTTGGGTTCCCAGAAAGCGGGGGTACATTCCCCACCTCAGGGACCATCCCATCTGAGCTGGATTAAAGTTAAATGAAGGGAAAGGAAGACCAAAAGTCCTCTTCTGTGCTACCCTTGAGGCAATACCTTCATTTTAATCAAGGGGAAACCGAGGCCCAGGGAAGGGGGAGCACTTGACCAGGAACACTGAGCAGGAGCAGAGCTGAGGTCAGCATGGTGACTTGGGCATGCACGAAAGCAAGAGAGACAGAACTCACATGCACTGACATTCACCCACTTAAAGTGTATGATCCAGTGGTTTCAGTGCAGCCAACAACACAATCTACTTTGTAAAAATTACAGCAAAAAGAAACTCCATACCCATTAGTACTCATTCCCAGCCTGCCCCCCTCCCCTCAACCTCCAACTCAACTCCTACCCCTGACAGACACTAATCCACTTTGTCACTTCGTGTTGACATACAGTTGCTTACTTTGGACATTTCCTATAAATGGACTCATGCAGTATTTGGTTTTTCGTGACTAGGAAGCCGTTTCTTACTGGCAGACTTCAACAGCAGACCCTCTGGTTGCTCACTAAACTGTTACCCAGAGCTGCACTCCCAGATACTGGACCTGCTACCCATGTGTGGCCATCTAAACGAACTAACACCGAATATATTAAAGATCAGCTCCTCACTGTCATCAGCCACATGTCAAGTGCTTCACAGCCACACAGAGCTAGTGGCCATCATATTAGACAACGCGGATTGGAATATTACCATCACTGCAGGAAGTTCCTAACTACAGATGGACTCTCTCTCCCCCTGGTGTTGGGAGGTTACACCCAACGTTGGGAAGTGTTTAGAGTATCTCCTAAACACTCTCCTCCACAGAGGAGAGTGACAGCCAGGAACAGCTGCAGGGAGGGGCATGGCAGGAAGAGATAGAGGGAGGGAGTGCTGGACCAGTTAGAGCCAACCCCTCCTTCTACCCTCCCCCTTATCTTGGTGTGACCCTCGGTGCCAGGGAGCTCTCCCCTTCCCCCGACCACCCCAGACCTGAAAAGCTCTCTGTTTAGTTAAGCTCATCCAAAAGGCAGATATGCCAAAGCTTTTGGAAGCACTTCAAGGCATTCAGCCTCTACCTCAGCCCTTTGATGATTTCTGAAGCGTTTCATGCCAGAAGGTGATCTGAGGGGCTCCATAATGAGACTGAACAGTCCCGTCCGGTTTCCGGCCAGCAGTGGCTACTCCATCTGCCAAGACATGACCACTAAGACCGACGACACCCCAAGGCCGGAGCCATGGCAGCTCGGCATGCTCAGGCACAGGCAGAGGGGAGCTCAGGAATCACCACACCCAGCATCACGCTCCAGCCGCTTGCTGCGGCTGTTCATTAGTTCAGCTACAGCGCCTTTCCTCTGACTGTCCAGAGATGCTTCAGTCACCAGCTCCTTCGAGCGGGGCAGCACGTTATTTCAAACTGTGGGTTTGAGTGGATTAAGATGATCACAGAGCCCAGACTAAAGGATGATGGACAGACGAAAGGAAAAAATAGAATTACATTCAGAAAAAAACCCTTTATTAATCAAAGCATCCTTTGTTCTAAAACACTGCACAAAAATCATCAATCATGACCTTTTCAAGTTGTTTTAAAGGAGTATTGTTAAGTTGGCTAATATTCTTTTGTTTAAAACTGTGCTGAAAGATAGAACTGCTTTCTTCTACTTTAGCAGTCAATTTATTTTTTTAAAAGGCAACTTCCCTTTTTAAAATGCTTCTTCCAATATGTCTGTCTATCTAAATCAATACTTTTGTTTTGAATTCCCCCTGCCTCAATGAATGGCACTGGGGGAATTTCAAGAATCAATAGGTCACATTTCCAAGATACAGAAGCAAACGGTAACCAGGCGGATAGATATTTACCAAGCCGTGGAAAGTGTTCATGTGCTAACACGCTGTTCTTTTAGTGAAGGTCACTCTTCGTTTCTTAGTCCCTTGGTTTTCAAAAACATCCTGCACCACAGATTATCCAGAGACATAGGGTAAAGCAAGAAGATGTGGGCACGTGGTTGCTTTAGACTTTTAACCTGAAGCAACACACCAGGAGCGCAGCAGTGGCTCTTTGGGGCTCCTAGTTCAGCTGCTGGGGTCACTCTGTTCCTTGCAGTGATTTCTGACTTTGTTCACTCATGAATTTGTGTGTTTGACAACACTGCATATAGAATTCAGGATTTTTTTTCATATGCTCCATCTCATGTCATTCTCACAACAACTTTATGAGTTGGTGCTATTCTTATTTCTATTTTACAGCTGAGGAACTGGAAGATCAGAGATGTTAAATAATCCATCAACTTTACCTGACCATCCAGTGGAATTGCTAGGACCAGACACCCTAGGGTCCTGAACCCCAGTCTGGCATTCAGACCATTTTTATCATGTGACAATCGTGCCAGCTGGTATGAAAAAAAAAATGTAAGAACTAGAGGAGCCCAGGTATCTGAGGACCAAGGCTCCCAAAAGCCTGAGAACAGGCTACTTTCACAGGTAGTTCCTACCTTGGCCAAAGGGGGCCTCATAAAGCAAGCAGAGCTTGTGGTCCTCCAACGAATGGACTCTATCTGCTGGTCAGAGGGAACTTCCGTGGGACTGGCGTACCCAAGGGTGTTTCAGCATCTGTCCTGCTGGGACCTCAGCTCCTAGGGCTATACGCCCCCCGCATACTTGTCAGAAACTATAAATGTGTCTGAGTTTATCTTTGCTGAGCTCAGAGTAGTCTCATTTTCAAGCTATTGCAGTGAAAAGAATAGACTATTAGCTTGATGCATGAAACCAATACATCAATACATACTTATTGGACCCAACTTATATATTGTGGTGGACTGACTGCAAAACCAGCCCAAGTTGCCACCCCTCTCGGTATCACACTTCCTGCATAGAGTGTTGCCCACCTTCCTGTGGCTGGGTGGGCCATGTGACTTGCTTTGGCCAACAGAACACACTAGAAGAGAACTGAAGCCCCTTTTCAGAGCTTAGGCCCCCAAGGGCCTTGCATATTGCAACCCTCTACCTTAGAACTCATCCACCACCCCCTGGAGGATGAAAGACCAGGTGGAAAAAGCTGGGTTATCTCAGTACCAACTGGCCAGCATCTAGTCAACCACCCAACAACTTCAGACAGATGAGTAAGCCCAACCAAGATCACCTGACCCCAAGCCTGGCACATCTCAGCAGAGCATCCCGTCAACCTGTCGGCTTGGGAGAAATAACAGATAGCTATTATTTGAAGCCATAATTTTTAGGGCCTGGGGAGATTGGAGTCAACAAGCCAAAACCTGCCTTACCAATTTGCCAAGGCTGGAGGGTCCAGAAGAAGGTCAGCTACCACAAGTTTCACTATTATTTACTGTATCCTAGGCAGTAACAGGTTTGAAGATGCTCCGGTGAAAATAATCACTATTTCTGATGAAAGGGTTTGAGACAGAAATGGCTCAGAATTTGGCTAAAGGAGCAAAAGTTTGGCATTGGGTGATGCTAGTTACAATGCTAGCCCTAGCATGTATGCCCTACATGGAAAAGTCATTCTTCTTCACAGGTACCTGCAGGTAGGGACTCAGAACCCGGTGAATTTAATACGAGGCCCTTGGCTCCCTAAGGAGATTTATTACTAAAGGGCCAGCCCCCCTGGTTTCTTCCCTATAAGGTGGTCTCTCTCCCTAGTTTTCCCTAATGAAGATATGCTGCCCCCTACAGCATGTATGTGAAATAGAGTTTTAAACAGAATCCTGCATAGAGAACTGCCTATGATATTTATAACTGGCTCTTCTCAGGAGAGGGCAAGGAAGTGAATCCGAGTGTGAAATGGCTGAACCCAGCCATGAACAACCTCTCGCTCAGCAGTCCTGACTTCTGGGTAGCAGGGATTCTTGCCTGTGGCCTTTTTGATGGCCTCAGAGCATAAGCTTGGCAAATTCAAGACAACTTATCTGAGGTTAAGGGAGAAATCTTCCCTAAGTATGTAAAGGGAATCAACGAAGTCATCCCAAACTGTACACAGGCCATTATCTGCACGAAATGCAGCACAATCGAGAATAAGAGAAGAAAGTACGTTTTGGGAATGGATGTACCTTCAAAGGAGCCAATCCAAAGACGAGGCTTTGGGAACTGTAATAAACCGTGGCCTTTCCAGCTGCTATGAAAATCACACCAGTTCTACCCTCTGCCTGAGACCATGAAATCCTCTATTTGCAAGGGATTCCAGAGACTATCTATTCCGACCAACACCTCTAGTAACCTGATCTGGCCTCTGTTCTGTTCCTCCGGGGTCAGGGAACTCTCTGCTCCCAAGGCAGCCTGTTCAGCTGTGAGAAAGGTGAAATGCTCGTCAGGGGTGGGTGGGTGTGTGTGTGTGTGTATCAATTGAGCCAAAGTGTGCTTTCTTGTAATTTTTTAGTCCTACCCTCTGTGGGTAGAGACAGAAAAAGCTGGACCAGGATACAGACCTGCGTTCGAAAAGGAAATTGGTCTCTCTCCACAGCTGCTTCCTAAACACCCTCTGTTTCTAACCACTGGGTGGGAGACGGGTGCTCTGAGCACAGCAGACCCCCGTGAACTTTGTCTCAGGGTCTCATCAGGTGAGGGTCTCCCTACTCCAGGGAGTTAAGTTCACCCCCCTTTATTCCCCCTCATAGCAGCTAACCTTCATCTGAAGCAGTTATAACAAAGTGTGACATTATTTGTATTTTGTTTAATATCTGCCTCTTCCACCAAACTGTAAGTTCCACAAGGGCGGAGATCATTATCTGTTTTCCCCCCACTTTTAAATATTTAGTGACTAGCATGATGCCCGAGACGTAGAAGGCACCCAAAATGTGCGGAATAGATGACAGGTTGGGTTCCAAGTGTGTGAACGCATCATCAGGAGGGGGAGACTCAACACTCCATACCATAAAGTCTGGCTGAAATTATCCACCTCTTAAAAAGGAAGCCAAATGTGGCATAACTTTTCTTGCAGCAAACATCTCCCAGTGCCTTCAAAGACCCTTAATCCTTGGAGCCAGAGCTGATTCTGGAATCCACCAGCTGGCCGCCACTGAAGGAAGGGGGAGGAAGGCCTTATGAAAGCGATTTTAGCTTAGGCCTGCTGGCACTTCCTCAGCACCAGACTGAAAGCTTTCCACCCTGCCACATGAACCTGATCATGCCCACAACATGGGTTTTCTCCAAGCCACGTATATTATCCCAAATGGAGGAAACAAATGTGGGAGGCCCTGTCTGAAGTCTTTCATCTTCCCAAACAGGGTCCTGAGAATGCCAGGCTGGAAACCAAGGCTCCAGTCAGTAACAATACAGAACCTGGGCAGTAGGGGGCAGCAGAGACTCACAACGTGCCTGTGCTGTGACCGAAATCTTGGAGATGCATATTCGCAAGGTAACCCCACCTCTGACATCGTCATCCAGAACGTGTTTGCCTTCTCATGCTAATGAACACTGTCAAATACCTAACTTGGAGAAGAAAGATATAGTTTTAAAAGGAACATTTAAATAAATGACTAAACTAAGCCTTGACACCTGGATAAAAAATGACTATGAGAGCACCCGGAAACATAAATACTCCCCCTACCAACGATCCCTGAAATGAAACTGAATTCATGTATGTGTAACGCTCTCCCCTCAGCAGGTGGAAGCAAAAGAAATGCTGACATTCACCATCTGCAGCTGAGATGAACATCACTCAGTCATTTTCTATTCTGACTTGACTCATCAAGTAGATTTCATCTTCCTGAATGATTTATTTTCTCTCTATTCATCCTTTCTATTGCAAAAAAAAAAAAAAAAAAAAAAAGCCAGAGAAAGAATACACAGCAGAACCATAAGCTCCCATATTGGCTTTGAAACCATCTTAGAGAAAAGCAGACATGGTTATTTCCTTCTTAGGCCAAGCCAAGGATGGCTTTAGCTTTAAAGGTTATTAGTTTCCCACATTAGAGGGATTGATGAGTCTCTTCCTCCAACAGCTCTCCTGAGTTACACAGGAGATGAAGAAAATGGTTTTCAAAGGTGGCCAGAGAGACTATACCAGATACAATTGCTTCCACCTTCTCATTTGACTTTAGTTTCACGGTGGAGATTCAGGACAAAATCCAGGACGGAGTGCAGGAAGGAAGGCACATCCCTGGGGCTCCTCTCTAGGTAGTTTCCCTAGTGCTCACCCTTGCCCTGAAATGGATGGTACTCTCACACTCACAAAGGGACACCTAGCTCTTCAAGGGCTGGGTAGAAAAAGAGCCAGAAGACAACTCTCCAACCAGGGAAGAGGTGAGCCGCCTTCCTCCCTTGGAGCGCTTCCTTGCATTATATCCCCTCTGCTACCGTCTCTGGACCCCACCGGGACACTCCCTTTTCTGTATTTCCAGCCTAAGTATGGCAGCAAAATCCATTTCCTTGTTTTCTATTAGCTCAACTGGAACAAGGTGGCATTGAGAGTTTTTAAATGAGACCTGCCTTTAGTGCAGGAGGCATTACCTCCTGCCCATCCACCTGTGAAAGGGCACATTGACAGTGAACCAACTGATGATATAAACATTTCAAAGGATCGGAATTTGGCAGTGTTCCTTCATGACATGCAAATGGAACCCCCTATATCAATAAGCTCTAGTTAAATACCTCTTGGGGGACACACAGCCATTTGGGGCTTCTCTGAGGGCTGTGACACCACTAATCGGGCCTAACCCTATGCACATGGAGCTGTTACAAGAGATCTCAGCTCCTGAGGGGTACGTGGCTTTTAAACTAAAGTGACTCCTACACCTGCCCTAAGAGAGTCTTGTCCTTTCACACCTGGGCTGCTACCTGAGGCAGGAGGGGCAGCAGTAACACCTGGATGGCTGTGTGGACTGCTATCTACACTGCTTCAAGGACCATGCCCACGGAAAAGAAAAATCTGCACAGCCCCGCCAGCAGCCTGTGACTCCTGTCTGTATTCTTCTGAGTAGGATAGTGCCCCGTGTGGCCTCGGGTGCATCTGCTGGGGTGATCCTTAGCAGATGCCCAGGGGAGCATTACCCTTGCCCAAAGCCACACTCCTAGGAAGAGGCAAGGCTGGACCTCAAACTCAGTTTCTGCCTTCACGGTAAACACTTCTGTTTAATGCCAAGACCCTAAACCTTTTCTCCTGAGAGAACTATTCTCATGGTGCAACTTTGCCAACACACGCTAGGCTTTTGGGTTTTTTTCCTCCAGTGGCACATGAGGTCACCAAGTTTGGTCGCTTCTAATTCACCCCTCCTGCCTGATCTCAACAAATGGTCTCATGGTTCACTGAGTTCCATTTCCAGACGATCCCCCAGGAATTCTTCAAATTCAATGACACCCCCTGGTTCAGACCTGTAGGCTGGCTCTTTAAGCCCTTAGACAATGACAGCTCTGGTTAAAGGGTCACAGTGACCTCACAGCTGACTCCTGAACAGAGATAACTACCCACTGGGCACTGACAGGCACCTGCGCGCCCCCTGGCCCGGGACAGCAGCTCTGCGATGGCAGACTCCTGATGACCACGGGAGGCCCCACCCCACCACTGAAATGACCCTGCAGAAGTTTCCCCCCTACAGGCCCTCCGCAGGACAAGAGTGTACTAATAAAGGGACCCCAGCAGATGTACTCAGATTGGCCCCTGGACCAGAAGAGCAGGGTGAGTCACTGCTCCCCAGCCTCTCCTTGTCTTTCTATCAGCAAAAAACTGGAGAGAAAAATCATCACCGATGATGTCACCTCTCTGAAGTCCTCCCCAAGCCTCCCTGGATAAGTTCATCCCACACAACTTTGAGCACATCTCTATTATAAGAATGTGAGCACTGCCCCCCTGCCCCCCTGAGGCCGTGAGCCCCTAGAGAGCAGAGTCTATGCCCCAGCTCTCTCTGTCACCACAATAAGCCCAATGCTGAAGACATAAAGAGTGAAGAAATGAACAAATGAAAGAACCCAGGAACAGAGGCACTCCCACCATATTCTTTTCTGCGTGACTGGGACCACTGAATTCATCCCATCCAGTCTACACTGCAAATTTATGTCAGGATCCTGGTTAATGGTAGGATGCAGCAGCTTCTTCAGTCACATCTCCTAACCACTAACTCAGTCGAAGAACTTGGTTCACCAACCACCAAGTGACAAGCTTACAGAAATTCTAAACCCATGGCCCTAACGTTACTCAGACATGACATAGAGCTGAAGGCTGTAAACCTCTGTCTCCAGCCATGTCTGGCTGTTCTCTCCTGCCCAGGACAGGCAGGAATGAACGAAGAGGAAGGAAGTAACACAGAACAGAGACCAGAGGAGGAGACCTTCCAGGGAGCGTGAACAGGGCTCTCACTAGACAAAGCCAAGTGTCAAGTGAAAACTGAAGGATTCATTCTCACTTCTCAGTGACGCAGAGACGGGGAACCCAGATTCACTCTATAGAAGGAGAAGCTGAAGCCTAGAGAAGCTTAGTGTCTTGAGTGGGGTCACATTAGCCAGCAGGGAGCTTGACCTCAGATCCAAGAGCTTTTGTACTATGCCAAGGTCAACCGGTTGTAACTCACAGCAAAGATCAGCAAAAATGGCCAATGGTTTTGTTTTATTTCAAATAGTTTCTTAAAATAATTTGCTTCATTTCAAAGCATATTTTCTGCCTAAGGAAATGGAAATAAAAGTGGTGTCAAGTGTGTAGAGAAACTAGCCCTTCGTACATTGTTGATGGTGATTACAAATAGGTACAACCTTGTGGGAACAAAATCTGGCAATGTTCAAACTGTAAAATGTTTGTCAGTGGAATCACTACTTTAATGTAGTGATTCCACTGACATGGCTGTATTCGTGCAAAAGAGATATACAAGGGTGTTAATCTTAGCACTATTTATAGCATCAAAGAATTAGAAGCAATTTAAATCAAAGTGGTTAAAATATTCAGGTAAATTTGAACAGTGGAGTACTACGTAACAATTATGAAGAAAGAATGACCTATAAAAAGGCTATCCTTGGCTTGTTGATTTTATTTATAAGATTTTAGAAGTCATATACGTGTGTGAGAGAAAGCAAAGCACTTAGAATACTAGCTGGCAAAGAGTAAACATTAGGAAAAATTTATCTATCAAAATGTGATAGTACATACATAAAGAAAAAATACAGAACATTACAAACTAAATGGTAAACAGTTTCTGGGAGATGGGCTCATGTGGTGTTCTTTTCCTTTTAATACATTTCTGTGTTGTTTGAATATTTTTTCATAATTTTATGATAAAAATGTAATAAAAATATGCTTTCTATCAAATGAAAAAAACATTATTCAGAAGAGAATATCTTCCCCATGCACAGAATTCAGTCTAGGAATACTAAACACCGCAGATCCACATGATGGGCCCAATAGCAAGGCAACGGATCAGGTTTCTGGCAGCGTTAACCCGCTCAGAGGACGCGAAGAGATGGAAGGAAAACAATGTCACAAATGTTCAAAAAGACAGGTCATTCTCCCCTGAAAATCTGTGATTCTGGTCCTAGAGCCACTCAGAGCCAAGAGATGAAATAAACAGCCAGTGGGTGCCCGGCGCACTTCGACACCTTGACAGAGAACCCTCTGACAGGTCCCAGGGGCCAGCAAGGCGGAGCCTGACCGCTGCCTGTGAGGGCTGCCGGCAGGAACGAGGGAACGAGACTGCAGGCGGCCCTGACCCTGAGATGGATAACGACAACTAGCAGCTTTTCCCGAAAGCCAAGGACCCGCTAACTCCCCGAAACTGCAAAATCTGAGATCAGAGTCTGTGGGAACATTCACAGAATGAGGTGCAGCACCGGGATGTTTCTGGTTTTTATGTCTACCAACCACGTGCGCGGTCACCTTACAGAACAGGCGGGTGAATTCTGGGTAAGTCCCTAGGTTTTTCTAGCTATGAAGCATTTTGACTTTTCCTCTGTTTCCCAACTCAGGTGATGGTTCGCTATAATCAGAATGAAATTTACAGATGCTAGCAAGATGGGACTTGCATCTTTGGGACATGATGTCAAGAAAAAACCTCTAGCATTTCCCCACAAAGCATAAAGTGCTCTGGGGGGTTTTAAAAATGACCTACTACAATTTCCTTTTATTCCTCTTAACTCCTTTTAAAAATTGGGACTGAGTGTTGAAATGTTTTTGTCACTTATTAACACAATGATGAATTTCTCACTTCACTCACTGATATGATTCGAGATCCATTGCTAGGTGTGGAATTCCCAAGCCAACAGGTTACAAATAAAAATCTGTGTAAATTGGTTCACGTAGGAGTGGAATGCCAGGAGGCAACACAGTCAGGGCCGGACTGACTTACACGAAAGCACCGACGACAGACAGGTTCTGAGATTGAACCACGAACTCACTCTTTTTGGAAAGTGGTCCATACTTCAACCACAGCACCAACCACCCCGAACTACAACTGACCTGCTCACAAGTGTGTCTCTCTCCAAGGCTTCTCAGGGTGAAGGACGCTTTCTCGTGCACGGAGTACCTGCTGTGTCTTACACATGGCAAGGAGATGGGTTTTTTTCTGCTCCCTTGGCACATGCTAGGGATCATGTGTAAGCTGGCTAACTACCTCATCAGCTGCAGTCGAGACCAGACTCAAGGGAGAACATAGGGACCGTAAAGAAAGAAGGAGGAAATACAAAACTCACACTGTCTTTTCACCTCAGGTTGATGGGAAAGTATCGGTATAAAAAATATCCAGACCTGCCCCAGGCCTGCTTTATCCCAGCTCCCACGCAGCTGGAACCACCGTCCACGACTGTGACCATTCAGAATCCTTAACAAGACTTTGTGAGCGCCACTGCTCACAACACATTCTCACATGTGCTACCTCACTTGATCCTCATTACAGACATCCCAGGGGACAGGCCAGAGCCAGAGTTCAAATCCAGAGTTGATATGAATCCAGTGGATATGAATTCTAGTGCTCAACTGCCAGGGAGGACAAGCTACAAAAATCTCAATTAGCCTCATTTCCTCCACCTGTAAAATAAAGTTAATAAAGTGAACATCAAAGTCCCTTTCTTCTTTCCCTTCTTTTGACACCCAAGTCTTCCCCTCGGGTGATGCCTCTCTTGGATTCGCAGGACAAGCTGTTAGGAGCCCTCTGGGCTCCCTGGCTGCCTGGCACACACACGGCAACTCGTTCCCAGGACAGAGGCAGGCTGGTGGCTGTCCCAGCACTGACAGACAGCAGCTGGCTGGGCTGCCTGAGTGGCCCTGGTCTGTGACAGGCTCAAGGACATGGTCCCAGCCACCAACCCTGCATCCTTCCACATCTGTTCCATCCACAAAGACCTTTTTCTTGTTTTTTTTTTTTTCCAATCTTTTGGTCTCATTCAGGGGTGTCCAGCCTGCGGCCCACAGGCTGCATGCAGCTCAGGATGGCTATGAATGTGGCCCAACACAAAACCGTAAATTTACTTAAAACACTATCAGATTTTTTTTGTGATTACGTGTCACAATGTATTTAACATGTGGCCCAAGACAACTCTTTGTCTTCCAGTGTGGCCCAGAGATGCCAAACGGTTAGACACCCCTGGTAAGGTCTCACATCCATCCTTCAGACCATTTACTATATGAGACTTTCTCCTTAAATGACCATGGGACAAGGGTGGGCCAGCCCGACAGGGGGCATAGGCTTCCCCTCACATCTTCCAACTCTCCCCCTTGCTCATCCTGCGCATCTGTAACCAGCCCACACTGGGCAGGGCCTCCAGCATTGCTTTGCCATGTCCAGGAAAAGCACAACATTAATCACGGCTCTGGAGCCAAAGCGCCTGGGTTCACTCCCAACTATACCTCTCTGTCTCTGGGGTGAACTCAGCAAGGACTCAACCTCTCTTTGCCTTCGTTTCATCCTTTGTAAAGTGGGGATCGACACAGCTGATTTGGGGGAATTCAATGAGACGCGTAGTAGGGACTCAATAAAATTTAGCTATTTATACAAAAAACAAAAACCTTTCTATAATTTAAATGGGCGTATACACACGCATAAACATACGGTGAAAGTGCTAAAGGATACACATAGGATAGTTTATATCGGAATACTTCAGGGAGCATATAAAAGAGAACTTTTATTTGCTATATACTTGTACCATTTTAAAAGCATATATTATTTCTGTAATTTAAATACACTTTTAAAAAGAACATACTTGGGCCCAGACCCATGTAGCTCAGTTGGTTGGGCATCATCCCACAAAGCAAAAGGTCACCAGTTCAATTCCAGGTCAGGACACGTGTCTGGGCTGCCGACTCAGTCCCCAGTTGGGGTGTGTGCAAGAGGCAACCGATAGATGTTTCTCTCCCTCTTTTTCTCCCTCCCTCCACTTCTCTCTAAAAATACATAAATACAATCTTTTAAAAAGTGTTTAAAAAAAGTACTTGGGTATGGTGAAGATAAGGAAGGGAGGGGAAGGGAAGGGAAGGGGGGGTGTGAGGAAGCGAGAGAAGAGGAAGAATGGCTTGCTTGGGGCAGAAGCCCAGGGCTGGATCACAGAGTCTGGACTGGCTGAGACAGCCTGGTGATAGCTTTACTGCTAGATGCAGAGTTAGTTCCCAATACCTTCTCTGGGAAATTTGCTGCCATGTGTATCTGTCAGCCTTACATAAATTTCCTTCACATCTTCTCTGCTACTCTGAGAAGGGGGATATCCAGCTCCACAAAACCAAGTCACGCTGAGCTGGAGGGTGGGTGGGGATGTTCTGATTTCACTGGCAGTCAAAGGGCTGTCCAGGCTCCTGAGGCACTTTAGGGAGCGGGAGGCAGCTCTCCTGGGTCTCGCAAGAAGAGGGCACATGCAGGACAAACCCTACAAAGCTCCCAGGAGACCTCAGCATGTCCCCCCAACAAGTCCAGCCCATTCTGCCTGCCCGGGAGAAATGAAGGGGAGCTCTCCTCTTACTGAACAATCTTCTAAGCTGCCTTAGTTTCTCTCATCTTCTCCAATGCCTAACGAGAGACATGCTGAAGCAAGCAAAAGTAGGTTTGACCACCTCCGTGCCAAAGCCCCCACAGGGCTACTCACTTTTTATCTCCAATCCTAAAAGCTCAGTGCTGTGTATAGTAAAAAAGCATATCCTTTTTTGGTAAAAGTTCCATCATCAGGACACCAAGAGCAATGTTGCCTACTCCTTAAATGTAGTCAAGATCTTCATTTAGCCAACCCACATTGCTGACTCTTTTCAAAGGGTAGGTACCTCCCTTGTCACTTCCCTCACATCATTTCTGATGGGTGAAAAGCTTATTAGCTCACAAAACGCACACCTCAAGAAGCTTGCATTTCTGGAAAACCACCTGCTGTACAGAGCATGCTCTATGACAATGTATTTTTAAGTTGCAAATCTACATTGCTTCTACCTGTAGCCAGGTTTCTTATGGGCCCCACCCACACAAATACAGCTGTTCTTGCTGACAACTATGAATCTACATAACAATTATTTCCCCACTTTGTTAACGCCTCTGCTAACAAAGTTCCTGCCAGTCAAGTACGTCCTTGGGACCCATTCCCACAACCCTATCAGCAACACCGCTGCGACTAAACTCACCCAAAGGAACTGGATCTGCCCTAAAGAAGAAGACAAAAAGAACCCCAAAGGTGACTCACCTTTCTCGTAGCTGCTTGGTAGTGGCGGTGGGGGTGGGGAGGTGACTGGTTTGGACTTGTCATAGTTGTTAAAGCTTTGGCTGCGACGGTTGTTAGCAGCAGCTGACCCTCCGCGAGCTTTGGCGTCGCTGCCTGCAGCGGATACCCTTGCGGTAGGACCTGGAAGTCTACGATGCAAAAGCAACAGAGTAATAGATTCAGTGTCAGAAGCACAGAAGCCTCATAGGAGAAGGAACTGCAGCCATGCGGGAAGGAAAAGAAACCATTCAAGACACTGCGTCTGAGCAGGTTGGCCAGTTAAAGAATTTAGTGGAACGACAAGTAGGCTAGTAATGACCCCCATAAGAAGTCCAACAGCAAAATGTGAGACGTTTTCCCCTGAGCAATGGGAGACATTTTGGAGGAAAAATATATGAATCTATTTGCCGACTGGAAATACAAAGTCCACCTTCCCTTTTCTCTTAGATGAGTATTTTCACTTTATGATACGGCCAAACCATGTCATCTCCAATTCTATCAAGCATGGAACCTAAAGGCCCATTAAGACTCTAAACTGTTTACCTTATGCGTTGAAAATGGTGTTCGCCATATTCCAGACATAAGTACTGAGAAAAAGAAAATTTCTAACACTCAGAAAGGAAACTGCTACCCTTACAGCCCAACACCTGCGCAATGGAAACACGTGGCCTGGACGGAAACACTGTGCAGACAGCCATTTCCTTCAACACCTGACAACCTGTCTCCACCGGCGTTACCCCAGGGCTGGAGCCCAGCTTCTCTGCACAGCGGATGGATAAAACCATACGTTCTTTCTGTAAAACCAGGAGGAATCTGTCAGCCTAAAGACACGTGTTCTTTCCCTTTAAATAAAACACCTCATTTGGGGTGGTTTGGGAAATAAAGTCAGCAGACATCTTTGTAGCATGTCTAAAGATATTACGGCTTGTTCCCCAAAGAGGTAAGGGTAAGACCCCAAGTCAGAATTTTGGTCCAGGGACTACTAAGGCTGTTTCCAACCAACAAATTTGAAAGATGAATAAATGATGAAATATTTAGTTATATCTTTCTGCTAAACCCACTTAGTTGTGTTTAGAAGCCACTGGAACCTCAGCTGACTAGCATTAGAGCTAGTGAAAGCCTGAACTTTCAACTTGCGAAGCTTTCAGCCTTCTCTTTCCATGCAAATCTGTAAGCATGAAAGAAGTCTGGAAGCCTTTCAGGTACAAGCAGGCAATCGCTTTAAACTTTTTCTTGTTGGCCAAACAAGAAAGGTGACTGTAGAGTAAACAGAGAACATGAGCTGGTGTGAGAGGACTGTAAATTTGTGCACTTAGGAAGAAACTGGCCAGGTTCCCTGATGGGGAGCTAGGAGAGAAGAAAGGGGGTGAGCTCTTCCCCCAAAGACGCATCACCTCCCACTGCACTGAATTAACAGAGGACCTGCCCCCCTGTTAATTTACCCTGTCTTGTCTGGAGAAGATATTCACCCTCAAAGACAGGCACAGAGTGGGGAACAAGACCAGCAGGACTAGTGCCAGCTTTTGGGAAGCAGATGTGGCCAGCACAACTGATGGAGGAGGTCCAGCAATGGGATCTTGCTATCGCCTGGTTCTGCTTCCAATGCAAACAGCACCCTGCAAGTCCTCCATGTCAGAGCTATCTGAGTGGTCACAGCCAATGATAGAGCTTCTGTACGTATGGATGTGGGGCTCCTCTGAGCTGGACTCAGTCTGAGTCTTCATGCCTAGATAGGCCTAGAAAAGGATTACAGACTAAGTCCGAGATGATGTCACAGCGATGGTATTAGGTGGTACAGGGTAACACAGGTCACCACATTCTACTCCAGTGGGGAATTTGCAAAGAGCAAGGATGCAAAAAGCAATGAGGAGGGAAATGGTGCTTTCCTTTCAGAATTGCTGGGGGACCCCCACTGCTCTGACCTTGGGCTGAACCACAGTTCACGGCAGCACAGGGCCTTTATAGAGGCATTAATTAAAGTGTTGGATGGGATGGGCGCAACCGTGAATTAGGCAGGCAGTCTGGTCCTCTGCGAGGCAGAACGGGTGGAATATGGGCTCTTTCTACACACATACCACCGGGCCAGTCTTGTCATCTCTCTAAGATTCAGGTTTCAGATCTGTAACTTTGGAATAATAATAATAATAAACCTCCCAGGGAGAACAGTTGTAATCTTGGGATGGGACTTCATGTCTGCCCTTAATGTTGTCAGTACTCAGTGCACGTCGGTTCCCCTCCCCACCCTCTCGGCTGAGCGTACACATTCAGAAAGGAACTGGCCATCACCATGAAGGAAACATGGTGGCACAAAAAAGAGACGAATATGGAAGTAGATGAACCAGGTTAAAGTATCAGGAGAGAGACTGTAAAAGTTCTGAGATCAACATTTTCAAAGAGGCAAGATAGGCTTTGGCCTACAGGACTTGTCACTTCTCTTAGGGACATTCCAGAAGAGGAAGCTGCTCATCCAACTCCCTGGGACTGACTGAGATCTTATACTTGGGGTACCTCTGAGCCATCTGTGGGCCCCACTCCCCAGAGCGAAACATTTCTGGTTTTGGATTAACTAAAGCGGCTCTGGGTTTCCCGTGGATGGTCACGGTCAGATTCTCTTCACTGAGTCAGGACCTAGAAGTGCTCCTTTGATGGGAGCGGCATATCCATCCTTCAAATGGCTGTGGAGTTGTGCCACGGTCCCTGAGACGTGGAGAAGGAGTCCTTAAAGGCTTTGGGGACAGAGGATGAAGAAAATAAACGATGATTGACACATACTTAGCCATCAGAAGCCACCAAAGCTCAAGCTGACATGCCACCCTCTACCCCTATCACCAATACACCCTAGCTAGGACAGCTCCCTGAGCTTGACCAAATGGAACAACTGACTGAAGACCTAGTAATTTCTTCCAGGTTTCAGAGGAAATCCATGCCAACAATAAGCTTTAAAACTTGGGTTCTGCTGTGAATGGGTTTGGACAGTTGCTGCTCCAAAATAAGCCTCCTCCACCTCTCTGCAATTTTTAGGGAAGTGCACCTCTTACACAAAGGCTGAGAATGAAGGTGTGGTGGGTGGAAAGTAAAGAAAAAGGCTTAGCTGGATCTACCCACTAAGGAACCAAAACATTCTTTGGAACGGTGAATCCACATATAAATGGAATTAATTCAGATTGAATTGTAAGTACAAGACTTCAAGTACAGAATTTCAAAGCCAAAGGTGACTGTGAGAATGTGAAGATACCTGACCCATCACGGGGCGAGTACTGAAATTTCTACCAACTGAAGAAAGATTTTGCTATGGTCTGAATATTTGTGTTCCCCAAAATTCATGTGGAAATTTTATGACCAACATGATGTTATTAGCGGATGGAGCCTTTGGGGGTGATGAGGTCATTAGGTTGAGCCCCCACGGATGCCACTAATACCATCGTCAAAGAGGATCTGGAGAACCAGTGTGCCCTTCCGGTACATGAGGACACAGTGAGAAGTCAGCAGTCTGCAACCTGGGAGAGGGCTTTCACCAGAGCCTGCCAGGCTGGTGCCTGCTCTTGTACTTCCAGCCTCCAGTACAGTAAATAGCACATTTCTGTCATTTATAAGCTGCTCAGTCTGTGGTATTTTGTTAAGGCAGCCCAAATGGACTAAGACAGGGTTCTAATCCAATCTTATCCAGATGTTAAGGAGCTGATTGGCCCCTGCGGACACCTAAATAACATGCGTATTGATAAAAGAATATGCAAAGTTCAGGAGCAATTTCAAGAAAGAAAATGATAACCTTGGAGGTTGGTGGATGGTTGGGGAAGGTTCCAAATAAAAGCAACCCAAGAGTAGATGTGGTCTGTGGGATGGGCATGTGAGTAGAAAGCAAGAAAGTAGGGCATTATGGTGAAAGGCAGAGGGGACATGCAGAGGGAAGCCTGTAGAGCAGTGGAGGAAGGGAAGGTCGGCTGTGTGCTGGGGTTTGGGGGAGGGGGTCAGTACGAGTCTCAAACTTTGTCCTGCCCTGCAGCAATGAGGGCTCATTAGGGAGGCTGAGAGCGGAGCTACCGTGGCATTGCTGTCTATCTTCTACTTCACAGCGACACAGTTCCAGGCCTCTGGCTAACATTCTGAAGTTCATCGTGATTAACATCCTTGTGCATCAGGAGAACTTCAATCAAGCCCCAGCCTGGAAGCAGCAGCTGTCTGAACATTAGAATCCCTCTTCGCTGAAGAGCTGGGTCTCGATCACATGGCACAGCTGCAGGTACCAGAGCAGATGCTGCCCAGGGTGCCTGCCTCGCCAAAGAAATGCAAGGAGAGAGGAACACGGCAAGTCAACCCTGACTCCTTTACACCCCGCATCATTTATAGTGCCAGGAGGTTCCAGCTGCTCCTCTGGAAGAGCAGCTCCACTTCTCATGACCATTCCACATCCACACATGTTACAAAATGACAGAGGACATAGATGGGTCCTTTTCAACATAACACATATTGCTTTTTTTAAAAAAAATTATGTTTAAGGAATGTGGTGGGACAAAGAGGCGGATGAAAAAACCTGCTGCTATTGGAGCCATGGTCGATTTCTCCAACATGTGCAGCGCCCAGCAGGCAGGGCGGTGAAGCCACAGTTCCCGGCACGTAACCTGCCGGTGCGTCCCGGCTCCATGCGCCGTACGTGCTGGTGGGAAGAAAGCTGTTCTTCCCCCCAAAACCACTTCAAAGGCAGGGAGCTGAAGATGACCCTCCCGGGACGGATGGCAGCTTGTGTGCACATGCTCAGGGCCGTGGGGGGTGGGGATCCTAATCAAAGATGCTTTTTGCTAGACAAGATGATTAAATGCTAAACCTCTCATCTCTATGGCATCTTCTTTTCAACAGCTGGGCCAAACTTCTAGCCCCACTGATGCCTCTGCATAAGATGGCCGTGTAGAGATCAGCTGTGTGGGATTCACTGGAAGTGGCCTGCTTGCCTCACCTCGCCCAGGCCAACCCCACACACCAACATCAACATCTCTGCTCGTTATGGTGCACTTACTACATGCCAAGTATTAAAGGATTGGAAGCAATTTTACATAAACCACATTGCACTGTGAGGCAGGACTATCCCATTTTACCAGTAAGGAAACTTGGGCTCAGGGATATTAAATAGTTTGCCTGGCTAACACGGGCATTGGCGAAAATGAGCTTTCACTGGGTTTAAATGCCAAGATGCACTTAGCCACTGCCTCCTGCAGGTAGAATGATCCCAAACATGTGGGGCTCACCAGGGATGCCCAAGAGACAAGAAGTGTCAAAGGCAGAAATACATGGAAATCCTTCATTCCTGTATCAGTTCCCTCCGTAAGCCCCTTCCCTGCATCCAGATTCAAGGGTGAGGCTTTCCATCAGCTGAATATCCCTAGTGCCTGTCTCAAGGTGTTCAGCTCAAGGTGTTTGCATGTGAACCAGAGACCTATTTCCAGAGCTCTGGGAGAGGTGTCCTACTCAGCCAGGAGTAAGGCTGCTTCTTTGGATAACCAAACTTACTACTACACTTAGTGATGACCGATCAGCTCAAAGGCTCATCAGGCTTGTGCCCCAAACTAGGGATGGGAAGTGGGGAGTTAAGGGAAGGCCAGATTACACAAATAATGAAACAAAGAGCATCCCTTTATTGGCCTCATCAGTGACCGAATGCATCCAAAACTCTGGGTAAGGAATATGACCCTGAAGGAAGCCAAAGGGTCAGCTTGAAAGCCCTGTGCCCAGCAGACCCTCGGGCAGGGGCAGACCCACCCTCATCCTTCAGTTCTTCCTCTCTTCCTGCTGCCTCCTTCCATCATCTGGGACCCACAACAAAATCATGCATGAGATGGCCATGTGCTCCCAGTGCAATCTTTGCCCCTCTAGCTCCTGTTTTATCTCCCAGAATTAAGCACATCGTGGGAACAAACATTAAAGCCCATGTTTCCTCCAAGCTCACCCTCTCCTTTCCTTCCCTATGTATGGACGTCTGTAGGACACTCAAAAAAATGGGAACCCTGTTTGCCCATGCAGTGTGTGTCTGTCCTGACTTGGGCTCTGTGTTCTGTTAGGGAATGCAGTCACCAGCATGGTGTTGCATGTTTGCGTGTCCCTTCCCCCCCGCCAAATTCAGGTGTAACCCTTATCCCAAATGTGATGGTGTCCAGAGAAGGGGCTTTAGGGACACAATTAGGTCAGAAGGTGGAGCCCTCATGACAGTGTTAGTACCTTGTAAGATGAAATGGGAGACAGCTCGCTTCTTCCCTGCTCCCAGCCATGTAAGGACACAGCAAAAACACAGCCATCTAGATACTTGGAAGAGGGTCCTCACCAGAACGCAACCAGGCTGGCACCCTGATCTCAGACTTCCCACCCTCCAAACTGATAAATAAATTTTGTTGTTTCAGCTGCCCAGTCTATGGTGGTTTCCTATAGCAGCCCAAACTGACTAAGACACGTGGCTATAAGATGCAGTGATGAATGTAGACTCCCAGTTGTACATGATCCCAGAACCAAGTCTGGGGAACATGCCGACTTGTTCTACAGAGAAGCTTCTCCTCCCACCTCCCGCCAGGCAGATCCTGAGTTGGGTCTCCCAGTGTGTACACTTTCTAGAAAGGTTAACTCTGGTTAGAAAAGGTACCTAAAGCTTGAGAGTAGGGGCAGCAAGCAGGTGTTCAGTATGTGTTACATGAATACAGACAAATGAAGTACGGGTATCCCATCAGCTTTAAGTGAGTATTTAATGAAAAATCAAGACTAATCATAACAAACAGGAGATTCTCTTTCTGTTAAAATACTATAAGGGAATGTGAGGCAAAAGGCTGGAAGTAATGGTTGAAACCTAAGATTTTGAAAAGCAGCCTCAACAACGACATAAATGCCAGAATTCAGTAAGGAGGAAGAGGAAGGGGAGAAGTATATACAGTGAGTAAAGTGGGGGTGCTAGGGTTTGATCACATGGGCTCAAATCCTGGGTTTTCCACTTGCTGTGTGACTTTGTATAACTTACCAAACTGCATGAATTTTAGTGTCATTACCTGTAAAATGGGGATAATAACATGACCTAGCTCAAGAAGACTGATGTGAAGATTAAATAAGATAATGCATTCAAACTGGTGTATAATAAGCATTCAAGAAGTGTTAGGTGTTGCTACCTTTAAAATAACAGCAGATACAATGGTGTAATTGGCATGTCCCACACCCTAGAATGGTTCTTCATAAGATGCAAGGATAGGACGCCAAACTCTTGAGTCAAGAGAACTAGTGAGCAAGCCTACTGTTCATGTCAGGCCAGTGAGGTGATCCCTCCACGGTACACAGAGCATCCGGAACAGAAATGAGATACAGCTGCCTTATTTCTTTGTCTCCTCTGACCAACTGGAGTTATGTCTCAGGTCTTTAGAACTCAAGAGAAAACCCATCCCATATTAGTAATTTTAACAACAACAACAAAAAGCACAGCACACATAAACGAGATGCAGGTGAGATGGGATCAGGGTCAGGAGAAGCAGGAAGCCAAACTCATCATAAAACCACTACAAAAACCACCTAGACACCCCCCACTCCCTAAATCAGAATGGATTTTGATGACCAAGCAATCAAAACCAAAATCCATGAAATGCAGAAACATTATGTACGCCTCAACCTCACTTATTTACACTGTCCCTCCCCCATTGCCACCCCCCGCCACAAACACCCCAAGCACTCTCCAAACTGTCCCACATGAGCCAAAGCATGTTTGGTTTTCTCGAACTGCAAACATGAGCTGGGGAGAGGGACCAAAAGGGGACATAGCATGAGCAAAGGGAACAATGGGTTGGGTTGAAACCATGCTTTGCAGGATAGGAAGTCTAACCTAGAGATCTTTCTCTGACCCAGAGTGAAGCGGATGATTTTGCTTTGAGGTGAGTCCTTGGATGATGCACTGCATGATGGGAAAAGAAAAAAAGTGGAAGAGCTGAGTGAGGGAGAGAAGATACGTTAGACACACAGGTAACAACAGGGTCACATGACAATGGGAATGCTCCTGAATTTCTCTCTGCCCACTTTCCCCACAACATGAAGCCTTCTTTCTAGGTCTAACTTTCCTGATTTAATGAATTTCCAATGTGAGGAAACTGCTATCAAGATTACCAGAATCTTATAAGGTTTTCTTCTTTCTTTCTTTTTTAAAAACCCAGTATCTTTGTTTGCAACCAGTCACTATAAGGCCTTTTTCCCCCACAATAAAATGTTAAAGCAAGAGGTCTCTGGCAGGTTAAAAAAACTTCTCCTCTCTGGAGTACTTAGATGGTTCTATGTCACATAGGTGCTCTTCTGATGAATGCCTTGAGTGTCCCATAAAGTTAACCTGAAAAGGTATAGACGTTTTCAAGTTTTGTTGGTCTTGGAAACTTTGCTTAGTGGTATAAAAATGATCATTTAAAGTATGCTGAATGTACTAAGTTTGGGGCTACGGGCCATAAATTCGTATATCTGAAGAATCTTGGTTGAGCTTACTAAAAGAAAAAGTTTAACTCATTTACTGCCTTATGAAAGATGGAAATACTCACCTTTCTGGAATCCACACATGCTATATACCATGTTCATAAAAGGATTTGAGGTGAGAAACACAAGGTAGCTTTATAAATTAAGGAGAGTTCCATGGCCAAGTTTGAGGAACACTTTCTGTACCCTCTTCTGAAGTGACGGAATAGACACGATTTTTTTTTTAAATAAACCAATTTTCTGGCTTTTCTGTCAACAGGTGAATACTGATAATATGTAAGGTGGACATAGATGGACAGGGAAGCAAGTCTTGGGTCCAGGCTCCTCTCCTGGACTCTAGATTGACGAGGAGTGTCAACAGGTAGAATGTGGATCAAGTTCTCAGCCATCACATAGATTAATGAGAAGAGCTGGGGTAGGGAGGTAAAAATGACTCTCCATTTGGCCATCACTGGAAATGTTGCTCTGATTCCTTCTTGCTATTGTCTCAGATTTCCTTGGCCAGTTTCAACAACTCTTCACAAACATCATGGAGAAGGTGGCAAGTTTTAGTATTTATCATCCCAAGGGGTACAGTATTTAGGCACGTTCATATGTGGCAAAGTTTGAATACAGGCATGTTGTCTTTGCCAAGACAAACATGGCATTTGGGGCTTGCACCAACATTGGATACTGATGATTGGGGATTCAAACCATTACCTTTGTGATTTTGGTTATCAAAGACAGAATTTAGAGATAGTAATACAATGGAATGGAGCCAGTGAGGCAATTTTACTATTTTTTTCCTAAATTATAGCCAGAATGCTAGCATGGGCTATCATAGCCCTAGAACTGGAAAATAAGATTAACCTCTGGATGTAAAATGAGAAAGCATCACTGTGTAATGGATAAAACCAGTTCTCTGCAAAAGTAACCCAATCTGGGCAAGATAAAGGAGTGGAGATGGACAGCAACTCCAAAGGCCAGTCCCTGCCCCCACCACGATGGCAGGAAGCATCCTTGTTGGGAACCGTTCAGCCTGGAGTTGTAACCCCCACCCTATGGCTAGGCTTTGTAGGAGCCCAGGGACCTGCTTCATCTGGGTCTGTTCTGTCAAGAGCACCTGAGCCACTAAGGAGACAAAGCTTATCACCCTGGCAGGAGCACCAATTCTGCTTCATCCATCTCTGGCCCCAATGCTTGGTCGGTTAGCCAATGACGGGTAGGACTCCTCAAGGGAGGGGCAACCCAAGCCAGACATGACCACTGGAAGGCCCTCATGAAAGGACTTGGGGGGGGGGGCTGCAGCAAAGAGGGGGTGATGGACCCTCGCCCCCCGGCTATTCTGACATAGCCCAAGTCCCCATTTCCCTCTGGGAGATGTCTTCCTGATCTCTCGCATCCTGCTCTAATCCACTTAAGCCTGAAACTATGATGGTAGGCGGTGCAGCCCTGTGCTGGCCAGAGCAATTCCCTGGGTGATCGGGCATAAGAAGGAATTCATAAAGTCCTGTGAAACCTGCTTTGCTAAGAGTGCTCTCATTTAAATGATAAGAGTCCGAGGAGGAAATGAGTATGTTTCCCAAAGCTTTTGCAACCCCCTTTCCTGACAGACACTGACTCAGACTAAGCCCTCAGATTTCTTTGAAATGTTATCCATTGTTTGGTCCTTGCTGCCTGACATACCTATATTCCTGTGCATTTGAACCCAATAAAAGCCCAGTGAGGAAGGGGCTCTGGGTCCTTCTCCTTTGAGAGATTGACCACCTCTCCTCCCCAAGCAGATCATGTCCTAATAGTTTTATTTTCATCCATGACGGAGGGATGGGGCTCTGCATGTGGAGCCCCCCAACACATCCTGGAATATAAAAGCCTGGCTTAAGTGAGCCTGGCTCTTCTTTAAGTAAAGCATTTATATTAATAGCAGGATGTTTTTTCTTACTGGCAGATGGGTGTCTTGACTTTTAAGAAAACAAATGCCTACAATGAAGATAGATGCCTCGGGCTGGCCTAGCCCAGTGACACAGCCCAGGGTTTCTCCACACATGTTTCTTGAACTCTAGGCGGTGAGATGCTCTATAAAATAAGAGTTCTTGTGCCAGGTTTTCTATGCCCCTCCCTGGCTTCCTTATCTCAATAAATACCAATTCCCTCAATGCTTAAGCCAGAAATTTAGGTTTTATCTGTGAGTCTTCTCCCCCTCACTACAGATACTAAGTCTGTCTGTAGTCCTGTTGGCTCATCCTCCAAAATAAGCTGAGTTGGTCCATCTCTCTATCTGCTCCACCACCCTGACCCCACAGTCACTACCATCCAGAGGACCACAGAAGCTGCTGAACTGGGGTCCTTCTTCCTCTGCCTACTCTCCAGAGAGAAGCACAGGGGACATTTTAAAAAACTCTAAATCAAATCAACTCCCCCTCCTGCTTAAGACTGTCCAATGGCCTCCTGTCCACTTTAGAATGAAATACAAACTTTTTCATTATCCAATTTGGCCAGTGCTCTGTGACCTGTCCTCAGAACTACAGCACTGCTCAAATCCAGAGGCCACTGATCACATTGTCCTCCATGGAAATAGTGGCAGCCCTCTCTGCTTCCAGGCCACCTTTTAACACCCCCGCCCCAACCCAGTGAGCTTCAACCACACCAGCTGTTCTGCTCCTCCCATCTGCCAAGCTGCTCCTGTCACGGGACCTTCCCATCAGCTGCTCCCTCTGACTGATCTACTCCACACCCGAGCTCTGCCGGGCTCACTCCCTGTCATTCATATTTTGACTTCAGTGTCAGGTCCTCAGAGAGACTGTCCTATTAACCCAACCCCTCTGAATCCCATAATCTTATTGCAACAGTACTATCTGATATTTCTCTTCCCTCTCTATTTGCCTGCTTCCTCTAATAGAAGGTAGAGAGCAAACATCCTGGCTATCTCTTTCACCCTTGACCTCCTGGGGGCCTAGAACAGCGGCTGGACCACAGAAGTCATTCAAACACCAACTAAATAAATGTGTGTGAGCAGACTCCACGATCTGAGAACTTCAAAAACAGTTATAACAGCGTGACCCAGATTTTTTCCCAAATTTTCCCCGATACAATCCCCCCCCCCGCCCTGGCAAGTTATCATTCAGGGAATAAGCACCCAGCAGAATCAGTGTGGGAAACGGTGCCCTGGCTACTCCATCATGCAGGTCGGGCAGGGAATCTCTGATGAGAGAATGGCCGCAGAGGTGCAGAGGCTGGCTGCCTGGCTGTCTGCTCCTCATTGCTGGCCCAGGTATCTTCATGAGCCCACAAATTTCCATAATGTGAATTGGGTACAACTGGATCATTCATTAGGGGGTCTGAGTTATAGCACATCCATCACTGCTGGTTTTAACAACATCACAACTGGGAAATAGCACTTCTCAAGTTGGAAAAAAAACTGTCTATAAAGCACCTGTTTTGTTTGAACCGCTTTGTGCTTCGCCCAACTACAGTGGGCTACCAAGGGTGTGGAGGTGCACAAGAAGCCCTGTGGTTATCAATGCCGGTGGCTCTGGGACTGGAAGCAGAAGGCCATTACTGTCCAGCACACATTAAATAAAACCAAGCGATCAATTTGATCCATGACATTGAAGTTTGATAGCTAAAGGTTTACAGATTAAAAAAAAAAAAAACAACAATTATTGGACTTTTCTCAGACTTTCTAATTCTCAAATTCCTTCTTTTTCTGCCATCAAAACAAACGTTTTACAAGGTGATCCTCCGCAGAGTTGTTTAGGAGTCCGACTACTGCCACGGCCACACAGCAGACGGCCGCTACCCTGGCCCTCTGCTCAGACAGCATTCTGCGGTGAGCCCCACCGGCAAGCCTCGGCCCCTCTGGGAAGACCAACAAAACCCAGGCTCTGGTGCTGCAGAGCAGAGGGCCACCGCTGACCCCTTCCCAACACCCAGGGCCAACAAACCCAGGCACATTTAGTGGTCACTGCTCCCACCCGGGGATGCCCGCCCTCCCAGGGAGAGTGGCTGCTTGCTAAGGACCACCGGCCATCTTTCTTCTTCTTCGTTCTTCACATTTCTCTCTGGGCAAAGCAGAGCTAGCTGCTGGAGGACAACCCGGGCCCCCAATAAGTAAAATTACTCGCACGTGTGACACTGAACCCAGCTAGTAGGCAAACATGCAAAACAAGCCTGCGGTCTATTTTCGGGGCTGTTTACTGCACAGGAGCCTGTGTGTGTCATAGGGCAGAGTTAAGGCAGGAACAGCTCACTGGCTTTGGCTGCTGGGGATTCTGACTTTAAAAAGTACACATCACTGCCAGGCCCAGGAGGAGGCCTCCATTTCAAGGTCCTGCTAATTGCTCCCTATCAGGAGTTCTCAGCACTGAAGAAATACGAATAAGAAACACATTCAAACAGGCTAGAATTTGGTGGGTGTGAAGGAGAGCTCCTGAGAAAACAGAATTATCAGTTGGCAAGGAGTCCCCACCTGGACTGCATTTCGGCTTGTGCTTTTGACTGCTGATGTGGTGCTGGCTGGTGAGGCTGGCACGGGGCTTGGGGAGTGGCTGGCACCTGTTGCTGAGGAGTGCCAGCCTGGCACTGGAAGGGGGCCCCGGCTGCCTGGGACACGGCAGGCGGCAGAGGCGAGGAGAGGTGCTGCTTCTGGGGCTGCTGCTGCTGCTGCTTGTACCGGGAGAGGCTGAAGAAGAGGCCTAGAATGGCCTTGAGGTTTCCATTCCTGATTTCTGCAAGGTAACAGAGACAGGGGTTAGCGGAGGAGTCCTTTCTTGCTCCAGTTCAACGGGCTGCTTCAGCCCTCACATGAGCTGCATTCTTCTAGGAAAGGACAGATTTCCTGAACACTTATGTACTCGGTATCACAAGTCCATTAAAATCAGGCCTCAACCACAAAGAAATTAGCTTATTGTCCCTGCTGGGATTAGAGCGGATAACAGGAGACAAGTTGCAACTGGATATCTGGCAAATGCCTGGAGGAAACTCTCAGTAAGGGCATAAGCAGAAAAGTAGGAGTCCCAAGCAAGACGGAGCTTGTTCTATGGGCAAGGCAAACCATTGGGGACAGAGGAGCCCTTGGCAAGACAAAAACTCATTGGTGTTCACGGGGCTCCACCAAACCCACGTTCTATGCTTCACACCACCTGAAGCGTGCCAAGTGGCTGCTGTCCCACTCCCAAGTCCTTGCACAGCTATACCTGGTCACCTTGCCCTCAAACACAGGGCTCTGTGTCTCCCCTGTCCGCTGAATAAATAATTTCAGTTTGGGATGGGTGTGGAGATAGCCTAGAGGACTTGCTTCTATAAAGAACTCATGCGTAAATTCTCCTATATTAAAAGAAATTAGAGCAGCATGGAGATGAGAATATTTTTATACAGATGGAGTTTTTCAGATGTTAAAATGTAAAGAGCTGCAGAGAAGGAACAAAATATTTATTCACAGGCAGAGGCTACAGATACACAAGGGTGTTTTTCCCCGGGCAATCCATTTCCACATGCAGGTCTTTTAACACCAGATGTGATGACCAGGGTCTAAGCTGACCCTGAGGGTGAGTGATAGGACCACCCACCATGAAGGTTGCAGAAAGAGAAACTTTGGGGGTTCTCTAAGCTGAGGGGGGGGGTTGGAGGAAGGGAAGCCTCACCTGTGTGGGTAACACAGACCCCTAGGTTAGCCCCAGGCTGGGGAAGAGGCTGTTGATAAAGGAAATAAGAGTTTCCTCCAAGGACTAGCAAAGGGCAGAGCTGTGAATGGGGTCCTGCCAGCACCCTGGGTGGGGCTGCTGATTAACCAGGCTGAGTTCTGGAGAAACTGACAACACAAACTCCTAGAATCCAACCTTCACTCTCTACTTTGGGAGCTGGCAGGTGCTGGCTGTCAGGGACAAAACTGACAGGAGTGTAGCTTTTGGAAAACCTGAGCCATGAGTTCCAGCCTGTGCTCTAAGTCCCTGAATCTCTCTGGGCCTCAGTGGCGATGTTGACACAGCTTGCCCCACCCCACGAGGCTATTCTGCAGGTCAAAAGGGAGCATATACCGAATGCACGCTGTGAACAGTGAGGTCCTTCACTGACCTTGGTTACAGTGTGACAAGTATAGCCCCAAAGTCCTATAGGAGATTCCCATACAGCTCCAGCTTCATGCCTTAAAAATGAGGATTTTTACTATGGTGAAAAATCCTTATAATTTATCAAGCAAACCATAACACCTTTGAGAGTCTGTGTGTGGGGGGAGAGTGCTCTTAATTACACCAGGATGACAAGTGGAAGCCACGGCTGACAAGGACAAATCAGGCTTATAAACCACTGTGTGCAATGCAGGGGGCAGAGAAGGGTCCAAGGAGGTGGCCAAGCCTCCCAGTTTCTTTGGATAGTTCAGCTTTAAGCCTTCAACTCTGCTTCGGCTTCATCCTCAGGAAACCAAAGGAGAAGCACACGTCTGCTTCTAAATGTTCTCACAAGTGCACCAGGGCCAGGGAATGGGAGGCTCGGATGGGACAGTGCAGTTGGCTCATTTTACCCCTGGAAAAACAGAGGGGGATGTGACACACCCGTGACCACCCACCTGGACAGTGGTGGGGGTTAGGGATAGATTCCAGATGAGATAACAAGAGCTGGCATGGGACTTGGGACATCAGACAATTTCTCCTCATAGATGAAATGTAGGTAAGGATTTTAGTGTCTTTTATAATCAGTATGTACCAGGTGTAGCTCCTTCTGTCAATGATCTCACTCAATCTCTGCAAACTGGGAAGTGAGTATTAGTATCCTTCTCTTACTGAGGGGGAAGCAGAGGTTCAGAAAAATTTTATGGCCTCCCAAGGTAATAAATGCTGGAGCTGGGATTTGAATCTAGGTTTTTCTGGCTCAAAGCCTGGTCTCCTAACCCTGTAGAACTTGGCTTGCTTGTATACTCATCCCATGCAGTGAATTTAAATGCACACCAGATAATGTTTTATTAAGTTAGCTGGTGGTCATCTAAGTATTCTTTATTCTTCTTCTGTAAGTATTCTTTTGTTATGGAATGTGTCAAACATTCTATAACACATTTTTTAAACCATTGCAAGCAAAACAGAAGGAACTTGCAAATCAGCATATCTAGGGGCTCAGAGGCTGCTCACTGCCAAAGGCTGGCATGTCCGCATCGGCATCCTCGTAACCTACCAGGCCAGCCCCAGCAGACAAAGAGCCAGCTCGTCGGCTTCTCTACCTGTTGTGGTAAGTCATTTATTGTTCATAACGGCTTGTTGCATGAGTCCCTAAAACATCTTTTTTATTTGTCAAAGAGCACAATGCTCCCATGAACACACTTTTTCTCAGGAGGCAACGTTTTTACTACAAAAAGACATTGCTTTTTGGAGCCAGAAAGACTTGGGTTTATATTTCTATAGTCCTTTGTTTATAGACTTTGAGTACTCGCAAAGTACTCAAAGCAGCTCTGAGCCTCAGTTTTTGTCTGTAAAATGCACAGATGTGTGCTATACCTCTCCCACCAGTTTGTCATGAGAACTAAGTGCAGACTCAATGAGAAGACATGTGCAAAGCACCTAGGACTCTGCCCAGCTCAGTACTTTCCTCTTTGGTTCAGGAAATGCAGTCCCTCTCTCTGCAGCCTCCTCAGCACTCACCATGGGCTCCTCACCTGAAGGAAGCCTGAGCCGGCCCGCTGTCCCTGCAGGGCTGCCCTGGGCCAGGTGCAGGTGTCAAGAAGGAAATCAGTCATGAATTAATCTCATGTCAGAGAAAACTCAGTGGTGACCTTCTTTCTGGTTTTTTTTTTTTTTAAACAGCTTTTTTTTCCAGGTATAATTCACATCCATAAAATTAAATGTACAATAATTTTTAGTAAGTTTAGTAACATTCTAGTTGTAAAATATATCCCTTACCCTGAAGAGCCCTCATGCTCACATGCATTCGACTCCCACGCCAGTCCCAGCCCACCTCTAATCTGCACTCTGTTTTCGACAGATTTGCCTTTTCTGGACATTTCATTTCAAGGGAATCGTGCAATAGGTGGTCTTTCACAGCTGCTGTCTTTCACTGCGCATAACGTATTTCAGGTTCTTCCACATCAGAGTATTCACCACGAATGAGTCTCTTTATGCTGCTGAGCACTATCACCCCAGTGTATGGATATACCACATTTGGTTTACCCATTCACCAGTCGGTCAGTGGACATTTGGACTGTTTCATTTTCTTCTCAGAACACTAAACTCAAGAGTGGCGAAGGCTCTGTTTGGGGAGGAAAGCCATGCAGTTTATGCTACGGGTGGTCTGTGGCAGACAGTCTGCCAAACAGCTAGAACTGTGTCCCTCCCACAGTCTGAAATGTCATCTGTCTGGATTTCTTGAGGCCTGGTAAACCAGCCCATGGGCCACCTCAAAACAAAATGTCATTCTGCCAGCCCAAAAATGTTTCCCTCGGGACATTTTCCAAGGCTTGGGAAAGAGTATCATTTTGTATCTGATCAACTATCCTCACCCTCTTGATACCTAAGAAGGAAAACAACACAGACCTGGAGAGAGGTGACTCGCCCAAGGAGACACGGGCTAGCTGGGTCTAAATCAACATAGGAACTCTGCTCTTCTTTCTCTTCGGTGGCCACCCCCATGTAAACTGAAGAACAAACTTCGTAACCATATTCCAATTTCCATTAGAATTCAGTAGCCTTGACTCTGATTTTCTCTGGGTTCTGACTGATCTCTTTGTTCCCACTGGCTGGTACTAATCTGCATAGATGCTAGAGGGAATGCTGGGCACAAAGGGTAGAATAAATAGGAGACTTATTTTCTTTCAACATCATTTAAGAGAAACCACAGGCCTGGTTTACAAAGGAATAATCTAACACAAAGAAACCTGCTTTGTAGGGAAGCAGAGATTCAGAGCCAAAGGGAGGGTTGCCTCAGACCACAGAGTTGCAGGATCCCTATTCAACTGCCTGAAGTCACAGTGGGTGGTATAAGGCTCTGCCCAACTGACGGGGACTTTTGATTGAATGGCATTATTCCTCCAGCTAGGCCTTCTACTCCACCTGCATTCACCATGTAACTTTCCACCTGACTCTTGCAGCCCTTCTGTGTACAGCTTGCCAAACTGATGATGACTCTACCCACAAGGGAAGTGGCTTGAGGGGGTAGGAGCAGAGCTTACCAGGCCCCTTCTGGTTGAGGGGCAGAAATGGCCCCACACACACTGCCAAACTCACCTGTTGCTTTTATGCAAAAGGTTCAGAAAGACCTCCTGCTTTCTGGCTCAGGATGAAAGGAGAAGCAAGCTCAGCATCTAGGGCTCTGGACATCAGAGCAGAAATCCCAGGTATGAGCTCAAGTCAGCAACTGATTTCACTTCAAAAGCATACACTCCTTCCCGAAGGCATCAGGAAGGATCTTCCTGCCTCTCCTTCTCCAGTCTGAAAGACTGATGAAGAGCTAGTCCTTTGCTCTCATCACATTACCCATGCCCCATCTCCTGCCTAGTTTCTCTTCACCTTCCTTTTCTGTCTGGTGAATGCTGAAGCATCCTGTAAAACCCAGGGAAGCATCAGGGTCTCTCTGAAGGCCGCTGACTGCCCCAGGCAGAGCTGGTCACTGCCTTTCTCTGGGCACCACTGGACCCTGGACATACCATTAGCATGGCTCTCTGATGAACTGGAATGAAGGCTAGTTTTGTACAACTTGCTTTGCCTCTCTGTGCACCCCAGTGTCTAGCACTATACCTGGCATATAGGACGTGCCCAGCAAACAGCTGGTGAGCTAAACAGGATAAGCCATACCTCGGGACCTCCGCTTCTCCAGTATAGGAAGATGGGCTCAGGGCCAGGTGGCACAAACCCCAGGTGCTCTCAAACTCCCAGGGACAAAGGCCACACTTCCTCCCAGGGACAGGTTTACAGATGGTCATGACAGGTGGTGTGTGGGCTGGGGAGGGGTTAAAAGGATGTCAAAAATCACCCAGGGCAGGGTGAGGCCCAAGCTCACAGGACCCTGGCAAGTCTCCAAGAGCAAACGCAAGTGTCCAGTCTTTGGGAACACCGAGGGGTCAGGGAGGCCTGGTCCAGGGGATACGCCTCCAACCAGCGACATCTCCACAGGCTCACTTGGGCCTGTAGCCTCTGCCGCAGGCATCTGCTGTCTGTGCCCGGAACAAAGGCTTTCTACCAGGCAGGTCGGGGCAGGGCCCGAGCTGCTGAAATGCTTCAAGGACAGGTGCATACACCCTCCTTAGTCCCAAACCAGCTTTAGTCACTGAGAAAGGGTGGAGATGTACCCACAGGGCTTTCCAACTGCTGATATATATATATTTTTTTCCACCAAGAACAGCCTCAAGGCACTCAATCATCTTCAAAAGGAAAATAAAAAGCATTAAAACTACATTATTTCTTTAAACACTATAATGCTTTCCTAGTAGTTAAGCAGGTGGTTCAAAGTGTGGGCAGCAGCGAGTAGCAGAAAACACCAGGCCTTTCAATCAGCAGATCTGAGAAGCTTACCCACTGCTGATCTTGTGGGCATCCCTTTTCCCACGTGCAACTTAACCTCTTTGGGCCTCCGTTTCCTCATCTGTGTGGCTGGGATGATGTGAACACTGACCCCGTAAGGCTGCTGGGGGATTACACAAGCTATAAAATGTTACAGCATTTATTAATAGCTCAGTGATTGACACGTGGTGAGCTCTTAAGGAATGGCTTCTATTCCCACAACTTAACAGTATGTTAAGTGAGATTTCTTTAACTCTGTGAATAAGGTCCATTTGAGGATAACGGCTCTAAGTACCCTTGCTTTTTTTTTTTTAAGATTCTATTCATTCATTCATTCATTCATTCATTTTTTTAGACAGAGGGGAAAGGACAGAGAAAGAAAGGGAGAGAAACATCAATGTGTGGTTGCCCCTCACACGCCCCCTATTGGGGATCTGGACAGCAACCCAGGCATGTGCCCTGACTGGGAATTGAACTGGTGACCCTTTGGTTTGCAGGCTGGCACTAAGTCCACTGAGTCACACCAGGCAGTAGTACCCTTGCTTTTTAAGTTCAGGGAGTTGACAAAGGCTGGAGCCAGTCACTGTCCCTTAAGACTGTACAAGTTCAGAATAAGTCTTACCACCAAACACCATCCCTCACTTCCCAAGAAATCAGTATAAGTAGATCCAGATGGGAGAATGGTTTTGAGGGTACAGGAAGGTGGCAATGTTTGATGATCACAGAGTCCGGGTATTTCCCCCCTCACCAAGGAGGTGGGGCCCCTGCTCTCCTTGTAGACAAAGGCAAGGAGGCTCTAGAAGAATCACTCCAAGTGGGGGTGCTGGTCTTCCAATCCCCAGCTGGACACCCGCTTAGCAGAGACTTGGCAGATCTGCCTCTTGGCCACCTGAGTGAGGGGAAGGAGCTGAGGAGAGATCACATGGTGGGGGACTTCCAGGTGACAGGAGGCCTGCTCTGCCTACTGCACTGGAAGACGGAGCCCACACCTGACTGCTGGTTTGATGGTGGATAATGGAAGGACCATGCGACTGAGGTCTACAGCCTTACCAGGAGCACCTTAGCATGGGGACAAAGGGTGGCCTGAATCAGGGGATGGGACCAGCTGGAAATGAGTTGTAAGGGATGATCAAATCTCACAAAAGTCTACCTAGGCCTGGGAAACAGGATGGGGGTGAGTCCCTGGCCAGCAGGACAGATACTCCCACCTGAGGACAGTAGCAATTACCCGAGGGGAAGACAGCAACTTCACTACCAGCTGAACTTCGCTTCTCTGTGCTGCTCCAGTCCTGGAGGCTCGGGCACAGGAACGAGGCAAGGGGAAGGAAGTGAAGTTACCACGTCTGCATCCCCCCTTCCACCTTCCCTCCCACCTGCGCTGGGAGGCATGGGGGAAAGGAGCTGTGAGTAGAGTCTGAGCTTGAAGTTTAAAAATGCACAAGACTGAGTCATAAGTATTGGCATAAAAGTGTTCTAATGATGAACGTGACTGAAGAGTTACAGATTCAGCCAAGATATCATTGAGTGAGTCTTGACTCAGCAGGAAAGATGGGGGATCAAAACAGCACAGCTGGGGCAGTTACTGAACTGCCATAAATGCCCACTTCATAGCTATACCCCACTAACTGATACCGCTACACACTGATTGCACCAGTGCCTCTCCACGCCCAGACTCAGGCTGCAACATCTACAAGGGGCGAGGGCTGGGCGTCTGCGCACGACATACATGCCTCCCCGGGCTCCACAGCACCTTCTGACGCTGTGGTCCAGTGAACAAAACTTCTCAATCTTGCCGTCTTCTCATTCCTGCTGTCTTCCATCTGTACATGGTGTGCCTACATTTTATCCACCTGCTGTCCTAAAAAGGCACCATGAACACAAGCTCTGAAATCAGAGACCTGAGTTCAAGTCCTGACTCTGCAATTTGCTGGCTACAAGCCTTAGGAATCTTGCTTATAACCTCTTTAAGCCAAAGTGTCCTCACCTGTAAACTTAGCCTATTATAAATTCCAACTTCAGTGGTTGGGGGTGTATGGAGATGAACAAGGCAGAAGGCAGAGCAATGGGTAGAGAGATGGCAGAGTGGCCAGAGGCCCACAACCCAAAGAGTCCTTGCTGTTCAGCAAGACTTTGTATAAGTCCCTGCTGATGCTCTGCCCAGGGGCACAGGCCAGTGGTCCAATTGCTCCCAGAAACCAGGAGGAGCATGTGCCTGCCACCTACAGGCCAGCACGAGAACTCTCCACCAGGAGGAAATGCACTCCTCAGAAGGGTAACCTGTGTCTCCCTACCTGTCCATGAAACACCACTCATCAATCACCTTGTGCCCCAGCACTGTGAACCCCACATGTCCTTCCACCTGGACCTCAACCCCCTGGAAAGGGCTCATACCCCAAGGCTGAGGGAACCCACCAAGGACCCTCCTCTCAGAGATGGGACAGGGCTCCCCACTCAACAGCTGCTTCGGAGAGCTCTGGGAGCAGCAGCGTGACGGTGCCTGACATGGGACAGGCCCTGCACACTGGAGCACCCGCAAGGGGAATTCCACTTGGAGACACAACACACCCACGAGGCACTGGATGCAGCCATCCCCTGCCCCCCAACCCTGGAAGACACTGCAGTTCAGAAACACCGCCAGGAAAAGCAAGCTTCCCCTGCATAGCAGAGCAGAGGCAAGAAGCAGGCCCCAAAGGAATCCGTCACGTTTGCAAACTTACCTGCTCCATGGGGCTGCTTCCTTCCTCACTGCTCCCCTCCTCCCTACCCTGACCATGGGAGTGGATGCTAGCAGGCATCTTTTCAGAACCCAAACTTGCAGGGGAAAAGTAGCGTCATCCGAAACCCAAACTGCTTTACCTGTTCTGGGAAAAGTGGAGGCAGGTGCAGCCTAATGAGTTTGGGAGGATGCCGGGGCCTGTGGCAGCTCTGGAGCTGGCAGCTGCTTGTATTTACAAATAGGAGAGAGAGGGAAAGTTTCCAGAGCGAGATGCTGCCCAAGGAGGCTGGGAATTCACACCAGCCATCTCCAGACCAAGACCTAACTGAATAGCACACCACCAGCGAACGGTCGTATGCTAATGAGCCACCAAATTTGAGTTAATTAAAAACTAATCAGGGTGTCAAAATGTAGCATCTCATTAATACAGCAAGTGCTTTTTAACTTTTTTTTTTTTTAAGCTAGGAAAAGTACTGCTTCTCCCAATATAAGTAAAAGATAAGGATTGGGCATTTCTCCCTGGGAACTGTGCAGTTTAAATATGTTCTGTGGTTAAGTGTTCTCTCTCCCACAGATAAGGCCCGGCTTGATAATTAACCGAACTGCTACTCAGGTGAATAAAATCGGCATTGTTTGATTAAGCCCCTCTCAAAGAGAAGCAAGCTCTGTCTTCACTGCTCCGACAGACACGGCCAACACGGTCCAATGTGCATTCCTGGAGTGATTCTTTAGGTTGTCAAAAAGTTGGCACCCTCAAGTCCAGACGAGCACTGAGATGCCTCAAAACCAGAAGGAAGACAAAAGCAGAAGAGGCCACCAGCATCTCGCGTCTTAACCGCATTCATGTTGTCAATTAGTAACAGGAGGGCATTTCTAATGATGAAAAGGCAGCTTCACGACGAGCGCTGACTCACCTTCTGCAGACAGCCCCTGAATGTTTATTCCCTTGGCTGCCAGAAAGTTCAAGCAGGCATCTATGTTTTCAATCTAGGAGGAAAGAAAACACAACAACATACACTCAATAAATGTTCAGCCTTCTCCAGAGCCACCTCTTATTAGACACAGAGTGCCATGTCAGAGACAGAGGGTTCCCTGTGCATTCGCTAAAGTTCTTGACATGGAAAAACAGAGGGACAGGAGTGGATGCAGGTCAGGACTCTCTTTTGTCTGTACTTGCACAGGAAGGGGTTACCTAATATCCCAACCACAAGGAGCCAAATGTCGGGGCCTCGGATGGCTCACAGCTGCCAAAAATAACCAGGGTGGAACCAGAGCTCCCGTGCTGATCAATGTCGCCGGTGCAATCCTGAAAACTTGAGCAGCTGCCAGAAACACGGAGGTGGAGACAAGGTTAGGAGACCCACCCGTCTACCAGCAGCTGGGAGAAATTTCTAGCCGCCAAGGCAGCAGGCAGTCAAATGTACAAACACGAATGGGAGTTTCAGCAGGAATCTGGGTAGTGTTTACTCACAAAATTCTCAGGATGGCAGGCATTGCAGAGGACCAGGGAGGGCTGCAACCTTGCTGAACCCCTCTGTCCTTCATGTTTTCTGTGGCAAGAAGGGGCCCACGGGGCAGAGACCGGGAACCCTCCCACCTTTGCTAGGGCTGATGCCATGGTCAAGGGTGAGCCAACATCTAGCCCACACAAAAAAACAATTAGGTCATTCCCAAAGGTCGGATTCGACTTCAGTTGTCAGAGCTAATTATGTTTTGGTTTACGGGAAAATGTTCGGGCTTGATTAACGTCAATGGTGACCACAAGTGAAAGAAATTGCCTTTGACTTGACATAGGGATCTTTGAATTTCCCGCAACTGCCATTTCACAGTGGCGATCCCCCACCTCCCCAACCACCGACACCCACCTGACCTCCCAGGCACCTGACCTCCCAGCATTCTTATGAACCCAAACCACTATTTAATTGATGGAATTCGTTTCCCATTAATAAATGACTGTCTTTCACGGTGTACATGTGACCTTTTCCTTCCCTGTCCCTGAGCAACATCCCAATGGCTCCTCCGCAGCCAGAGAGTGAGGTGTCTGCGTGTTACCAGCTCTAATTTGAGCAGAGTCTGCACCAGTCTTCCAGAGGTCTTCCTGAAGGGCACGCCCCCCCCCCCGACCCCCCGATCCCAGCACTTTCCTTCTCAATCTCCACATCTTCCAAATGCTTTAAATTAAGCTTTGGCACACTTAAATAAAACTGCACCGTTTTAGAAGAATCCATCAACCCTGAGTTTGTGGTTGCCCCATCCCTGTATTTTCTAGCTCAGGTTTGTTCCCATCTCTTTCCCAGCCTCCAGCGCACTTCAAGGAGACATTTTTTCATCTCAAGGAAAAGGGGCAGAATGCAATTTCCTGCAAACTAAATAAATGCTGATGCTACGGCTTACCCCTGCCACCACCACAGAACATCACTTCTATAAAGAGGGAGGGAAAAGTGAGATTGCTTTTAACTCTCCTTTCTTCTGCCCAGCCCAGAATGGCTGCCAGTGACAACCAGGGGCTGCCATCTTGGAGGGAGAGGGCAGCAGAGGAAAGAAGAGCCCGGCTGGCAGTCCCTGTGGAAGGTGTTTTGGAGCAATTTGCTTCTACGTGTAAGGATAATAAAAATTATACCTCTCCATGCTATTTTACCCCAAGACAAAACCCAGATTTTGAGAAAATAATTACCAGTCCTCATTTATGCTATTGAACACAGTGGTAATATACCAAAATAAGTCAAAAGGACTTGTTACCCCCACAAAGAGGCACTAATATTTAAATCAGGTAAAATTATAAAATTCTTCCTCTACCCCTTGTCTCTCCCTATAATCCTATTTCTTTAATATATTATCATGCCCATAGCTGATAATATATTAAAACACAGCTTTGGCAATTATGCTCCCATAGAAAATGAGGAAAACAAAAAGCTGACCACCCCTGAATCTGTTAATGCAAAAAATAAAATAGTCCAGCTGATGTTATCCTGGCATTCACCATGCAGACGGACTGACCTGGGCTAAGTGTTTTCAACAACAGCGCAGCAGCGTGGCCCTAAATTAAAAGATACCCACTGACATGTTCAGGGAAAACCCTGCTCTACATCCATGTTGTAATCTATAGAAATAGCCTTCCAGGAACATAAAGAACATTTACTTGTCCCATTCATGGAACATTCCATACATATCATTTAAAGTGTATAGTAATCTCTCCTTGCAAGGCTACCCTTAGCATACTTCAATTCAGCCATCCGCTGGGCTTTCTTTTAATGTTAAAATCTATTAAAGCAATGGATGATTATAAATAGGTTACCTAGAACACTTTTCTCCTCCTGTTGATTTTTAAAGCCCTGTTATTCTTTCAATGAATTTCATAATTTAGATCAGTAGTTCCCCATTGGGTGGGGGAGAGCAGGAGAGAAGGGGCAAGGATTTTATCCCTCAGGGGACTGGTGACAATGTCTGGCAGCACTTCTGATTGTCACAACTGGGGTGGGGATAGGTGGGGACCTCCTCCTGGCATCTAGTGGGTAGAGGCTAAGGATGCTGCTAAACACACTACATTGCACAGGACGGCCCCCACAACAAAGGATTATCCAATCCAAAACGTCAACAGTGCCAAGACTGATGCACCCGAGCAACATAATCCTTTCAATCATTCATCCAATCAACGTAATTGTCGGCGTGTCCGCTCCATGCCAGGCACGGTGCTCGATCCTCTTGATGGTGATGGTCCAGAGTCTTCCTCCCTGTCCAGGAGCCCACATTTATATGATGCTTCTCTTTGGGGCTCACAGACACATTCAACGCACACCCCTATCTCCATCCATTTCAGGGAGAAGTGGAACATATAAACAAGGGAACTTTATATGCGTGAGGACCTTCCCTCATGAGGTGAAGAGAAGAGGTGCTTTCTCCTGAAGAGGTGAAACAGGAGCCGCATACAGATGGCCAGGCTGCACTTGGGTCATCATTTAAAAGACAATTCATACGCCCATCAAGAGCCTTGAATTTTCCTTCCCCTCTACTAGGCTCACAGGAGGAGCTTAGAAAACATTCCTGAGTCTCAAATCCACTCTTTAATAATGCTCTGTGGAGGTTAAAAATCACTCCTGACAAGGCGGCCGAGACCCACGCGCTTTTCATCTGCACCCCAGGAAGACAGAGGAGCCAGGAAGCAGAGCTGGGTCAGATGTGAATTCTAACCTCCGGCTTCACTTGGAATGAGATCAGAAGGCAAGAAGGTTTCTTTGATCCAGGCTCTCTTATGATTAACATTCACCTTAAGGTTTTCTTCCAAATACTGTCCAGGTAAACCACCCATCTTCATGTCCCATTGAGACTGCAAGCTGCCACCAAACCCTGGGAGGGGAACAACTGGGTGGCAGGAGCCCAGACCTCATTACAGCACAAGGGTGACCTTGGGCCCCTCTCTAACGAGGCTCATGTGTGATCCAGACACATAGTGCGAGACGAAGACCCGGTCAAAGCACAGAGGCAGAGCAAAGGAAAAGACTCCTAACCAGTGAAGTATGTAAATATGGCCAAGGCTGTTCATTAACACATAGCGGCCAATATAAACTGCTTTCCAAAATTAGCTGAAGAAATCTGTGCTAACTTGGACATTCCAGTGGTGCTGAAGGGGGCAGGGTGAGAAGGCTGTTGTAGTTGTTGCCATAGCTCTGGGATGAAGTTCCTGAGTTTACGGCATTAGCTGGGGTGGAGGCTGGGAGCTCAGAGATGGGACCACACTGTGGCTCAGATACCCTGGAGCAGGCAGATGCTGGATGAATGAGGGAGAGTTAGAGTTTAGACCAAGATCAAGATGCACTTCCCAGGGCTTCCCTTTGTTTGGTGTCACATGTGGCCTCCACCCCGTGCGGTCCGTGAACACCCAAAAGCAAAAACCTGCAGTGAAGCCATTCTCCCAGTCGCAGTCAGTCTCCATCCCAAAGTTGAAGAGTTTCTCAACAGTCTCTGAATGTCAGACTTGGCAGCCCATGGACTACGGATGCTGTAGCCTTTGTCTCCCACATCCAGATATAGATCTCCACCCAAGACAGCCAGAGAGCAAGGAAAATCAAAACAAATGCCAAGCTACTAGAAAGAGAAGAGGGGATAGGAGGCAAATGGAAAACTTCACATTTCAATCATGATGACGGCTGGACTGGGTCTCATGATAACGTAAAATATGCAAACCTCGGATGCACTGCTGTGTAGCTCCTCGGTAGCTTGGAGACTGATCAAATACCATCTGTTGTGGCAGTTGTCATGGCAGCATTTTTCTCTGAATGCCAGTGTAGCTGAGTGCAAAGCGCATGAAAATGGTGGATGCAAATGAAGACCACCTCTATCAGCAACACCACAGCCCAAGGGAAGATGGGGCTCAGCACGCTGAGTAAAAGGAGTACCAGTTTTTGAATTAAAGGCTTCTCACTGGGGCTTCCCTTGGAGACCTCCAACCTGGGAGGATGAAACTGACAGGGGAGGCAAACAGCTGCTGAACTGAAGTTAGACTTTTTGTTTTTAAATCATGAAATGCCTCAAGCCCCGGCAATGGGAGATCTGGACCCAGACAAGGATGAGTGAGAACTTGCGAGTTCTGGGGGCTGAGAAAGCACAGTGCGGTCTTCATAAGCCTCATAGGTCAACTCAAACAACTTTCTCCCAGATGTGTGTGCGATCCTCACACCTGATACTGCTACCTTCCAACAATAATAATGATCATTCACTCATTCATTCATTCATCCACTTCTCTACCTATATTTACTGAGCACCAACTAGGTGTCAGACAGTGTGCTGGTACTGGGTATACAGGGGTGAATAAAACAGATGTAATTGCCACTTTGTAGAGCCTACAGTCTGACATAAGGAACTGACATGAAATAAACAGTGCACAGATAACATCTGTCATGTATTACAAGACTTGATCTAGCCTGGGGGACAGGGATCAGGTGAGTATTTTCTTAAGGTAGAGAGAGCAAGTGTGCCCACAGAGATAGGGCTTTTTGTCTGTTCTATTCACTGATATAGCCCCAAACCCCTAAAACAGCACTGAACACATTGTAGGTACTCAAGAATATTTGTTGACAGAAGGGGAATTTGAGCCTAGACTTAAGAGTTCGTTGGGAATCCAGAGTGGGAAGAAAAGAAGGTACCCATCATAGGAAACCTAATGCTTGAGAGCTTCCAGGCAGAATGCAATGTACCACATTTGGGAACCAAAAGAAAGTCTAGATGTCTGGGGGCCAGTGGGCACGGAACAGCAATAGAGATGACACTGAGCAAGAGCACAGGGCTGGCCACAGGGGGCTGCACTCTGGAGCTGACACGGTGAAGGAGAGAAGGCAGGGGTCCTTTCAGTTCTTAGGGAAGCCTTGTCACTGCCCCATTACCATGGTAACACCAGGGAGACCAAGCCCTTCCAGTTGGAAAGCTCAAGGATGCCAGGGATGACTGAAGCAGTGGCGGTGGGGCTCCAGAGACATCTGGGCTGGGCACGGAGACAGGGAGGAACGGAAAGGGAATGTCAGCATCTTTGGTCACGTGTGCTAGGGAGGTCTGTTTCATATCTAACCCTTCCGACACTCCTTCCTCTGGCTCTTTCCAAAAATAAATATAGAAAAGAAGAAAAATGGAAATCTAATCATGAAACCAAACCAAAAAGCAAAATGTACTTCAGAGAAATGCCCTCCTAAATGCCTATCTCCTCAGGGTTATCTGTCTCTTCCCTCTGCATTTCTAGAGGCCACGACCTGATGCATGACTTGCCCAACTTTTTTGCGGGGAGGTGTCCACCTATGTCAGCATCATCAAAGGATCACATGGGCCCCAGTGTGGTCCTGGAGCTGTACAACCCCCTGGGACAGAGCCGGCAGGGTCTGGACACTGTAGCTGTAATCTTAGAAAGGGGCCCCCAAATAAAACAAAGCACAGTGGCGTTTCAAATTCTCTAGGTGAGGGACTGTGTGGTAGCATCTCCCCTTGTAAGCAAGCCCCACAGGCTGTCACTTGCCTGGCGGATGCTTAAAGTCATGTGTCCAGCAGTACAAGAGGTTCCAGACCTCTGAGCCAGCTTGGGCCAGGGGAGCGTCAAAGCTCCCAACGAGTCAGCTCTAGCTCTCTTGGTGGCTTTGAAGCCGAAAGCTTAAATAAGAGCGTGGGACTTGGGCTGGAGGGGGCTTGAGTCTCTCTGTCTAGTCTGTTTCTCCTGCTGCTTTAATGCCTTGCCCAGCTCCTCCAATTTGGCAACGCCGTCCACCTTATCTTTTCTAGTATTTATAACTTCAGCTTTCCAACACTGTGGTCAAAAATTCCTTAAAAAAAAAAAAAAAAAACTCTGTAGGAGTCTCTCTGCTGTTACAGCAAATGGGTAAGTCCATATGGGTACCAAAAAAAAGTCTCTAGAGGAGAAAAAAATTAAAAACAAGAATCTCAAATTCCTCCAGTGACTATATTTCCAACTGCCTAGAATATTTCATTTTCCTATTATTTTTTGACTTCTCAATTTTTCCCGTGAAGCAAAGAGAGAAACCTGGGAAGAGGGCTTAACTAAGGGTGCAGAAGTCAGTCCTTACTTTGGAGGCTCCCATAATACACCCTCAGGGCTGCCCTCTGCAGAAGATCCCCTTTTAGAGGGGCAGTCATTCAGAGGAGAAAATGCCACTGAGGATCCGCACTGTCAGAGAGGCCCAGTGGACACCTTCGTGTGTGTTCACTCATTGTACCATTCCGAGCATCTTTTCTCCTGTTAATACCTTTAGAGTAATGATCCCTAACTTCCTAGCATCCCCCAAAGGGGCTGTTCCAAGCTGAGGCCTCCAAACTAGCAGCTGGACACAAATGCTAAAGGGGAATGAATACGTTAAGGAATGATACTTAGAAGATATAACACAGGCTGTTGGGGGGCAGAAAAATCTGGGTTCAAATCCTGATTCTGCCATTTACTAAATTATGATCTTCTGCAAGTAGGCTAAACTGTAAAACAAGCTTTATAACACCTCATCCATAGGGTAGAAGTTGTCACCAAGTGAGATGATCTATGTGCGACACTAAGAAAGGGTCCAATAACGGGCAGTTTTTGTTACCATATTGTCATTTTTGACATGAACGTCACAAGAGCATAGTTCCAGGGCCATAACATGCCCAAAGCTGTGTGTGACATGAGACCTGGGAAAACAGAGAATTAGACCAGCTTCTCTGGGCTGCCTTCCCTTTCCTCCTGCCAGCTTTCCTCTCAAAGCCAGCTACCAGGACTCTGGGACTTTCCCATCACCTGATGTCATGCCTGCCTTTCACCAACCCTCTCTCTCAATTAAAAAAAAATATTTTATTTATATTTAGAAAGAGGGGAAAGGAGAAAGAAAGAGGAGAAAGGAGAAAGAAAGAGAGGGAGAGAAACATCAATGTGAGAAAGAAACATCAATCGGCTGCCCCTCTCGTACATATCCTGACAAGGGACCGAAACTATAACCCAGACATGTGCCCTGACTGGGAATTGAACCTGTGATCTTTTGCTTTGCAGGACAACATCCAACCGAGCTACATCGGTCTCCTCTCTTGAAAAGACACTGATGAACTAATTCACCCCAAGGCAGAAGGAACTGCTTGCTACAGGCTTCCTGCATATTACCTGTCCCCAAGGGTACTTATATTCCATCACAATTATGATCTGTTGAAAAAATAGGGACTTTGGACTCTACACCGGATTCTGGTTCCCTTAAAGGTTGTCCATAGGACCCTAGGAAAATTATTAACTGCTTCTAGCCTCAAATTTGGGTTGGCATATGTTAGGGCTCTAGAGATTTACATGGTCAGAGCTTTAAAAAAGACCCTTTCCTCACACGGTTCCGTAACAGCAGACACCAGACATCACTGACCTCTCCAGAAAGCTAACGATCGTTATGGAGCTGTGACATGCTGAGACTTGCTACGTTATACGACACCAGAACTAAGAATGGGTTCCTTGTAGCTGAAGTTCATTTTAACCCTGTCAGATTCGGCTCTTACTGTCCAAAAAGCTTTCTGGTCAGAGAGTCTCCATTATCAAGTTACATAAGACCTTAGACAAGTAGTTTTGTTAAGGAGAAATTTTTGTTTTTTTGCAAAAATACTTTGGCTTTACCTTCAAAGGAGCTTCCCAACTCATTCCAACTTTAACAAGAAAACCTGACCCGTGGACCGCAAACACATGGCTGCCTCCTGAACCAGAGGGAGAGGCACCTTCTGGAGCATTTCACCCAGGAACTAGCTAGAACTTGGTAGCCTCATTCATTCCTTGCAAAACAATGACAGAATGTTCAGTCTCTTGTGGGCCCCACTCTAGGGGAGGGGGAAGCAGTGGTGACAGGACAGCGTGGTCCTCCCCTCCTGGAGCAGATGGCCTCCTGGGCAGGGCTCATCGTAAGCAGGCATCACCCCACCAAACAGAGCTCATGTAAGTGCCAACTGACACCTATCGACTCACCTGCTGAAATGCCTGACACTGACTCACTATGCTCTTTTCAGAAGGTCCGGGTTCTTTTGGAGTCTTTGCCACATGGACATGCTGAAATCCACAAGCCACCACAAAGTCTTCCAGAGGCAGCAGCATGTAAATGCCAAACAAAACAGAACAGCAGATCCTTGATATTCCCTAGAGAGCAGCGAATCCTCAATTTTGGAAATACCACTAGAACATGTCATTTCACCCACAAAACAAATACACATAAAGGAACAGGGTAATGGGGTCATCTGCAGATGAAGGCCAAGAGTGAGACGTGCTCACCCGCGTGGTGACTGGTTCCCACACACAAGCCTGCTGCGATTCACTTTTGTGGCTCAGCCAGATTGCTAAGGTCTGTAGCGTGTGGTTCTTCTGGGTTGCTCTCGAGTGGTCCATCCATGGGTTTCAACCCTGCGATTCCATGGACAGCAGGGTACAGAGGTGCCAGACACGCCCCCAAAACATTGCTGACCAGGAAAGCAAGGCCAAGCAGGTAAGTCTGCATGTTCAACGCTCAGTCCCAAATCCTGCAGGACACTGCCCCCCCCAAGGTGGTGACGGCTGGAACGAAGGTGCCTGCCCTCCTCTCCTCTGCCTATGTATGTCCCCCTGTAGTGTTCATTTCTGCAGGAGATCCAACTCAAAAATCACCCTTCTCTTTTCTCCTCAATTCCTGCTGTTCCTGGCAAGGAGAATTCTATGCCAGGCTCATTCTAGGACATTTCACATACATTACCTCTATCAGTTTCAAAAGCTGCTGGTATATATGGCTACCAGCACTGAATTCTAGACCACTGGTGATCATTAGTATATAATTTGGGAGATTTGCAAGTAGTACACAAAGTACTTTTTACCAAGAAATGAGATTTGGCAAATAGTTCCAAATTCTAAAATCTGTGACCAAGGCAAAGACCTACATGCTAACCAAATCAGAAATTATACAATATTAAATTAATTAAGGCTATTATTAATATTAAATAATTCTCAGCTCTGCTTCCTGCCATAGCCAGCATGTCCGCGGCATGGTCCAAGTCCACCGGAAGAGAACAAACTAGACAAGGAAGGTCTCTATCACAGCATATCCTCGAGCTTTCCAAGGCTACAAGATACCTAATGCACCCGTGAAGAAACAGTGACAATTTTTCACTTGTCATGCAATACTAAGCCCTGCTACTATTTCTGTCTTTGACAAATATTCAGCTGAACTAGATAAAATTGTGATTTTTATGAGTAAAAAAGTGGCTAGACATTGGTTATTTCATAGGGTTCTTCCTGGAGACCAACGTATTGGGAAGACACCCTCCTCCTAAAGGCTAAAATTAAACTGCGGGGTGATTATAAAAACAGAGCACTTTACAGCCATTTACAAAATGTCATCAGTAAATTCTGAAATATCTCTGCGAGTGCCTCTCAAAGGAGCCTCACAAGACTGATGATGAGATAGAGAAGAAAAGATCAAATCAAGAGATACTCCATCCATGGGCTAAACCCTAAATGCCCTTTACTTTAGCTTTAGTTAGGGTTTCTTCTGCACAATCCCTTTAGAGAAGCAGATGGCGCACAGGGAAAGCTTTAATTCTAGGTTGATTCAGCTGAAAACCTCCGCAAACAGTAGCAGGCTATCCTTCACTAGCGAAGAAAACCCAGGTTGCATGCCTCTCTCCCCCTGCCTTCCGGTTCCTTCAGGGGAAAGTGCAAGAAAGATGAGATTTGGATCCGGTTCTGCTGCCCATCCAAATCTACATCACTGCTACCACGCTCACACCAATGTGGGAATCCCTCTGACCCACCAAATATATTCCACAGGAAAAGCCAACTCATGTCTAAGTGTTACCATTTGCATTGGGACTGGGAAATTTTAATGGGGGAGAGGGAAATTAAGGATTTCACAGGAGCAGAGGTGAAGTCTAGGAAACTGGATTTCTCAGGGTTTCCTGGCTATCTTTGGGCGAGATACTTAACCCCCCTAAGCCTCAGCTTTCGTCTCAGCAGAATGGGTATACTGATTCCCTTCTTGAAAGCCTTACAGAGGCCTCACAAGAAACTAGTGTTTGCATGCTTTAAAAACACAAAGTCCTGGGCTAAATTCTCTTTCCCATACATCATTATTTCAGTTCCTTTCCACCACTAGAGAAGGTAGACAGCATCTACCTTCCTCAACCTTCCTCATCACCCTCCAGATGGGGCAATGGAGGCAGCACAAGGTACCTTCCTAAAATTGCAGTTGTTAAATGGCAGAATTGGAATTTGAACACTTAACAGAAAATGTCTTAAAGCTATAAATGCAGGGAATTAACAAACGAAGAACAAGACCTTCACTAACGCTGAAGAAGAGAAACACAAGCACTGTATGGTCACTTCCCCTGCCCTGGTCCTTCAGCGGTGTGGCACCTAGCCAGTCCAACCCAACCAAGCCCACCTTTACATCAAAAGGACCAAAGACACTTCACCAAGGAGCAAGTGACTTCTCCCACATCCTTCTGAGTGTGTTTTGTGTAAGATATTTGTGAACACACATTCATTTATGGTGTTTTACATCTTTAGGTGCAGGAGGAAATATTTAAAGCAATATAAACACTGAAAGGCACTGTTTCAAAGTCAAAATGTTCCCAAAACAGTATCTTTCAAACCACCACGTTAGTGCTTAGGATTTCTGTGGAAGTTCAGGATACTTGCAGGAATACAATAGCTTGGAGCAGAAAAACCTCAAACGTTTGCAAGGGGGCAGGCAGGTAACAAATGACTAAAATGGGCTGGGTGTAAGACAACAGGGGATGACAGGGAGCATGACAAACACACCCTATCCAGGGGTGTCCAACAGTTTGGCATCTCTGGGCCACAATGGAAGAAAAGGAGCTGTCTTGGGCCACACGGTAAATACATTGTGACACGGGCCCTGGCTGGTGTAGCTCAGTGGAATGACCACAGACCCGAGAACCAAGGATCGCCGGTTCAATTCTCAGTCAGGGCACATGCCTGGGTTGCAGGCTGGGTCCCCAGTGAAAGGAGCATGAGAAGCAACCACACATTGATGTTTTTCTCCCTCTCTTTCTCCTTCCCTTCCCTTCTCTCTAAAAATAAATAAATAAAATCTTTAAAAAATATATTGTGACACAATCATAAAAAAATTTTTCATGTTTTTTAATTTTTAATTATATTTTATTGATTATGCTATTACAGTTGTCCCATTTCTCCCTCATCATTCCCCTCCACTCTGCACACCCCCTCCCACCCACATTCCCCCTTTAGTTCATGTCTATGTGTCATAAGTTCTTTAGCTTCTACTTTTCCCACACTATTCTTGCCCTCCCCCTGTCTATTTTCTACCCACCGTCTATGATACTTACCCACTGTACCTTTTCCCCCTTTCTCCTCCTCCCACTCCCCTGTTGCTAACCCTCCATGTGATCTCCATTTCTGTGTTTCTGTTCCTGGTCTAGCTGTTTGCTTAGTTTGCTTTTGTTTTAGGTGTGGTTGTTAATATCAGTGAGTTGGCTATCTTTTTACTGTCCTATTTTTTATCTTCTTTTTCTTAGATAAGTCCCTTTAACATTTCATATAATAAGGGCTTGGTGATGATGAACTCCTTTAGCTTGACCTTATCTGAGAAGCACTTTATCTTCCCTTCCATTCTAAATGAAAGCTTTGCTGGATAGAGCAATCTTGGATGTAGGTCCTTGACTTTCATGACTTGGAATACTTCTTTCCAGCCCCTTCTTGCCTGGAAGGTCTCTTTTGAGAAATCCACTGATAGTCTGATGGGATCTCCTTTGTAAGTGACTGCCCCCTTATCTCTAGCTGCTTCTAGAATGCTCTCCTTCATTTTAATCTTGGCTAATGTAATTATGATGTGCCTTGGTGAGTTCCTCCTTGGGTCCAACTTCTTTGGGACTCTCTGAGCTTCCTGGACTTCCTGGAAGTCTATTTCCTTTGCCAGATTGGGGAAGTTCTCCTTTATTATTTGTTCAAATAAGTTTCCCACTTGTTGCTCTTTCTCTTCCCCTTCTGGTACCCCTATAATTCGGATGTTGGGATGTTTAAAGATGTCCTGGAGGTTCCTAAGCCTCTCCTCATTTTTTTTAATTCTTGTTTCTTCATTCTTTTCTGTTTGGTTGTTTCTTTCTTCCTTCTGGTCCACTCCATTGATTTGTGTCCCAGTTTTCCTCCCATCACTATTGGTTCCCGGTGCGTTTTTCTTCAATTCACTTATTGTAGCCTTCATTTGTTCATCTAATTTGTGACCAAAATCAACCAATTCTGTGAGCTTCCTAATCACCAGTGCTTTGAACTGTGCTTCTGATAGGTTGGCTACCAGTGCTTTGAGCTCTGCATCTGGTAGGTTGACCACCTCCTGGTCACTCAGATGAATTAGCTCTGGGGTCCCGGTCTATTCTCCCGTTTGAGCCATCCTTGGTTTTGGTGTTTTTGTTTTTGTCTGGTTGTGGCTGTCACATAGCAAGGGGCAGAGCCTTAGGCATTTACCAGGGTGGGGCAACCCAGTGGCTGGGTTGTGATGCTGGATGTGGGGGTGGGGTCCAAGAGGGAACAATGGTGCTTGCTCCGCGCTGTTTCGAGTATTCCAGTCCCTTCAGCCTCTTTCCCCTATCAAATTGGGCCCTCCTGGTGCTGATTTCTGTGTGGGTGGGCCTGCGCACACCCCAGGACCCTCTGGGTCTCCCCAACGAACTCTCCTGTGAGGCTGGGACTCCCTCCCAGCACCTCAGCCCCTACAAGTATTTTCAATGGGTGCTTTTAGGTTTCACTTCCCAGCGCTGGGGCCCTGCATCACGCAGTCTGTCTTGCTCCCCATTTTCGCCTGGTTTATCTGTGCACAAATGTGTGTCCGAGGTCAGTCGCCTCATGCACCCTGCTTGGCCTCCTCACGTTCAGCAACTGGCAACTGCTGCCTGTGCGCCTGGGGTGACTGTGTGCCCAGGACCACCAGCCACCATCTTATCCCACCGTGACCCAACTCTGCCAGCCACGGACTCTGCCCCTCTTACTGGTCTGGGTGAATTGTTGTCAGACTTCCATACAATTCAATTTTCTCTCTGTCCTGGTTGTTTTTTTTTTTTTTGGCGGGGGGTTCTATATTTTTGTTTTGTCCTTAATCTTGGTTGTGAGAAGAGACACAGTGTGTCCACCTACTCCTCCATCTTGGCCAGAAGTCTCCATAATGTTTTAAGAAAATTTACAATTTGGTATTGGGCCACATTCATAGCTCTCCAGGGCTGCATGTGGGCTGCGGGCCTCGGGTTGGACACCTACCTAAAGGGCCAGCTGTGACTCAGTTTTCACCAACTTTTGCCTGGGGAGTGACACCCCAGTGTTGCCAGATCATCAGGCCTTTCTTTAAAAAGCTGCATGATCAATTTTTAGGAAGCACATAGATTTTCACCTATGTATTGACATCTGTTCTGTATTTGTTTTTGCTGCAGAAGACCTTCTGGGACCTGAACTAAACTTGTGGCCACATTGTCCACCTTTTGCTTCAGTGAGCACACTGGCTCACCCCTTCACCTACCAACCAGTTTCTAACACACAGACACCATGGGCTAACTGTGCCTCACCAAAGTGCAAGCAGGAATCCATCACTAATTCTGTTTCATGAAAAAATAAAAAACAAACACGCAGATGGAAGACGCCCCTTTGATGCGAGGCTGAAACATAAGAACCCCACGAAGACATATGCAGGGAGGTGGATCCCAGCATGAGGCCCAGATGGCTTATATATTAAACCACAATCTACATGGATATAAATCACCATCCGATTTCTCTTTCAGTTTAAGATTTGTAGCTAGTCTCCCCCCGCCCATCCTCACATTTGCTAAGTTCTTGAACTTCATGGAGCGCCATAATGCCATTCATAACACCTCAGTCCCCAGGCAGGTATGACAGGAACTTCTTCAGCAAATATTCACCCAGCATCCACTAGGTGCCAGGTGGTGTGTACAGACGGACACATGTGACCCCACCCTCAAAGAAGTTAATGTCTAGTGGGATACAGGCACTTAAGTACAACATGTTAAAGGATTATCACTTCAGTTTTTCGATGGAGGAAACCAAGGGTCCCAGAGGTCAAGTGAGCACGAGGGGGTCGAGAAGGCACATGCAAACTCTGAGACCACAGCACGTGCACAGTTCACAGCCTATCAACTCAGAACTTACTGAAGTTCTCAGACGAGAAGATGTCTAAAGCATCCCAACCCTTCCAAAAAAGCAAACGGATGGGCTCCTTAAATATATTTAGTAAAAATTAAGTAAACCCTTTAGCGACATGGTTAAATTCAACAACTTCAAGCATCTTTGCAAACTAATACAAGTTTAAATGCATGTTTGCACAGGCATATCCCAAAACAGGCTTTTTTCACTTGGCTCTAAGACAGCACTGGCAAAATGTGGTCCTCAGACCAGCAGAATCAGCATTACCCCAGAGCTTATTAAAAATGCAAATTCCCCAGCTCCGCCCCAGCCTTCCTGAGTCAGGTATCTACTTCAACAAGCTCTCCAGGAGATCCTGAGGCACACTGAAGCCAGAAAAGCACAGCTGGAGGCGGCTTCGCCAAACCAAACACAACTTCACTTCCTAATGCAAATCACGTTATTCTAGTGTCTTTTCCATACATCTTTCTGACTAAGTTACAATATAAAATTGTGAGAGAAGACACAGGATTTGAGGGGATTCTTGGCTTAGGATGACTCAAGTTTCATTAAAGCATTTAAAAAGTACATAGTGTGTTTGACGTTAAAATTTGACATGTAACATCACCCCTGCTCTCTAGGAAGCTCTTGGATGGCTGGAACATTGCTGTTTAGCTCATGCATTAAGAACCATTAGCTGAGCACTTCCCACATACCTAGCAGCAGGTGCTGGGGATATGGAAATTTTTACTGAACTAAAAGAGATGAAGAAAAACACTGTATGTATTACAAAACTTTGCTATTATTAATTAGTATATAAAATATGGTAAATCTCTCACAAAATTTACTCAATGTCATATTAATTACAAGACAAACACACATTATTAGGAAATAAAGTACCTACTTGTGAGTTTACATTAGCACCGAAGTGGTCAGGAACACCTGGTGTTCACGTCTAATCACCAGTCAGAACCGCACTGGCCACTCCCGTGGCAGCTCAGTGACCCACAATACAGGCAATGCTGGACACTAAGTGTGGGCCTCTGTCCCTTCACATTTCCCTATGATGAGCCGCTCTGAGCATATGGATGTATTCTAGAAAACTCCATTCTGAAGTGTTCTAACAATGCAGCTCAGAAACCTAAGGGGCTCACAGGAACAAGATGAGCCTCTGCTAAAAACCCAAATAGTTGACTATCTAATATAGAAGAGTTACTTTGCTTGAATCCCAGAGCATTTATTTCCTGCTGCTGCTGTAACACAATCAATCTCTTGCTCTCTCTCTGCTTCCATAATCACACCTTCCTCCTCACCTTCCGGCCTCCCTCTCACAAGTGCCTCTGTGATCACATTGGGCCCACCCAGATAATCAAGGAGAATCTTCCCATCTCAAAATCCTTAGTCATACCTGCAAAGTCTCTGCTATCATATAAAGTAACATCAGCAGGCTCCTGTAGGGATTAGGAGGGGAACATCTGGGGGCAGGGGTGGGAGTGCGGAACACCGTTCAGCCTGCCCCACCGAATGCCTACTTTCTGAGTATGAAAGAGCCTTTTAAGGCACAAGTCAATAGTTAGTATATATGTGACTTGTAAGCGGGGATGGGCACTCATCGAGAGCAAGGATGATGCCAGGTGCTCGTTACACCCTCTCTCACTCATCCCTCCAGCCACCCTAGAAGGCAGCTTCCACACCCCCTTCCTATAGCCCAGGGGAAGGACTCAGACTCAGTCACAAGCCCAGCGCACACAGCCAGTATGTGAGACCCAGATCTGCCCAATTCCAGAGTCCATGCTTATTCATCCTCCCAAATCTCCTTCCCATGACGTAATGAATCATCCCAAAGCTCAGGGGGCTAGGATAACAAATGTAATTGTTGCCCCTCCACATCACAGTCAGCGTTTTCTCCTTCTTCAGTCGATTTCCTTATATGTATTATAGAATGGTGTATGAGTTCAGGGAATGGACTCTAGAGCCAGGCTTCCAGGGTTCAAACCCTAGCTTGTCACTTATTAGCTATGCGACCTCAGGCAAGTTACTCAACCTCTCTCCACCTCAGTTTCCTCATCTGTGAAATGGGAATAATAATGGTTTTATGAAGATAAAATCAGTTAATGTAGATGAAATGTCTAAAACAGCGCACAACTATAAGTGTATACAATAAATGTTTTCTATTATTATTATTATTACATAAAAACATGGACAGCCCCAGGGACAAAGGCAGTGACCCTGGGCTCTGCAGCACAAGAAAAAAGGATGAAATGCCCTCTGACAAGACTCTCAGCCGGCCCCTGGCAAGGCACGGCAAAGACGTCAGGGCCTCAGCTCTCCCACCCGTTCATGGAATGGACAAAATGCAATTCTCGTCCCACAGGGTTGATATGAGAATAAAATGAGTTAAAACACATAAAGCACTGAGAATGGTCAAACAAAGCCTGACCATTTTTGTTATCAATATTAATTTCTGGTAGTTATAAAGATGCCTAAAAATTAACTGCAATGTCCTATTTGGATCCTCTGAATAAATCAAGGAAGGAAGGAATTAAGAGAAAGGAAGATATTTTCAGAACTAGGCCCAATACCCATTGCTTAACTCCCACACAGGACTACCAAGTTCACACCCAGTACTCAAATCACTGCTCAGCTACAGATAATGACAGGGGAATGACGGGATGTTAGTCTTCTGGTCACACGGGCAAGGCCAGGCCGGCTCCCTCATTGGTCTTTCCATCCACCCAACCAACATGTATTAAATACCTACTACAGGTTGGTCATGTAAGTCACAGATGTTCACTGAGGATACCCAGGTGGAAGACATGGTATCTCCTCCGAGGATATATGTAAGTCCACTGACAACCACCAGAGAGTGTTATGAGAAATGCATGCACAGGACACCCAGGGACACAAAAGACAACAGACACCTAATTATTTCAACTACTCAAAGTAACAATTGGCCTGAATATTAAAGGTTATGATACCCAGGTGGGATGATCATAAAGTCTTCTCGGGAGACAACAGCACTCAGCAAAGTACAAAGGCATGAGCGTACACGACCGCCTCGGGGCACCCCAAGTTCTAGTATGTCTGGGGTACAGAATCTAAGTGGCCAAGTGGCAAGAGATGATGGTAACTAGATCGTGAAGGCCCTTCCCTCTGTGTGCTCGAGTGTAAGGAGAAGGAAATGGGGTGCCACTGACAGTGTTAAGCAGAGGTGTGACCAAAGAGATGTAGAGACACATGTGGAAGATGTCACTATCTTTGAAAAGAATTCTGGCCAAAACCCCAGCAGTGATGGTGGATGTCCCACCTTGAGTGGGAGGTAGTGGATGCTTCCTGCTGAAGTCGGCCCTGGACACTTTTTACTTTTCTTTAAATTCAAAGTGGCCTGTGGACTTTTCTTTTATACTTTCTTGTTTCCATTAACATATGTGCACCCTTAGGGCCATGTATAAATAGGCTTAGGGGCCCGGGGCAGAGGCACCTCAGCTGCCCAAGGATCTCAGACACTCCCCAGGCATGTGGCCAGCTTTCTACAGCTGTTGGGAGGGCTCAAGGTCACTGGGCCTAGAAACCTGATCCTGCTGCAGATGGCCTTCCCTCGGCCCAGGAAGTTCTGGGGAGAACAGTCAGAAGTACCTGGCGCCAGGGCTCCTCAAGGCCATCTGAAGAGCCTGCCTTCTGCTAAGGGCCACCTGCCCCTTGTTCTTAAGTTTCCCTCAGCAGGTCAACTCAGGCCCTGTCCACAAATAATCAGTTTGCCCCCCTCCTTGCTACCTTCCAGCTAAACCCAGCTGATTCAGCTGTACCCACAAGTGAAAAACGAGGAGAACAGGGACCGGGTGAGGTGAAGACTATTCTTACTTCGCCCACTGCCTGTCACACAAATGAACACCACACCCTCTTAAGCTAGAGAGACTTGGCTTCAAGCTCCAACTCTGCCTCCTAGGTGAGCCTCAGTCCTCATGTGCAAAATACAAATAATAATGGTGTCTACTTCATGGGATTGTTCTGAGAAAAACTGTAATAATTAAGTAAAGCATTTAACATGTTCTGTGCTTCGTGAGCGCTCTGCAAATGTAAGTGCTCTCACAGAAACCTCACAATTGCCCTCTGAGGTGGTGTCATTTCCCACAGTCCTCAGGGTGAGGGGCTGGGAGGTGCGGAGAGGCCAAGTGGATTACCAGGGCCACACTGTCTAGTAAGACCCCGCCCCTAAAGGTGAAGCTGGCCGTTCCTGAAATGTCATTTTCTTTAAAACAACAGGTACCTCAAAAAATCATTATCCTATCAAGAGTTAACATTCACCGAATGCTTCCTTTGTGCCCACAGCGGGCAAGCCCTTCACGCAGGTTATCTCATGTGCACCTTACAACGATACCGTGAGGCAGGGACTACTACCATTCCTGTTACAGAAGCTGGTCCCCAGAGAGCCTGTGGAATGCCCAGGTCATGAGCTGTCAGCCCTCAGAGCCCATGCTCTGAGCTGTGGTGCCTTACAGCGCGCCCAGCGGTCAGAAAGGAAGGAGGAGGCCTAGTCTCTCTCTCTCTTCACAAAGGAGACTATGGACCAGAGAAAGGAAGGCTGGACCGAGAACCAGAGCTGGGTCTGAGGGCTGGTGCACCCATGCTCTTTCTAGGCTTCATCACACTGTGTCTTCCCGGGTGCTGGCCTTCTGAAAGGGGCTGAGGGGCACCTGCGACAGTGGGGAGGGGGTGGGGCAGGGCAAAGGGAGAAGCTAAGGTGGCCCTGCCCTGGGCCACTCACTCCTGCTTAGATTCAGCATTTATCGCTTTCACATATGGAGTTCCATATGCACTTTTATTTGCGGGAAGAGAAGTTTGAAAACCACAGCCCTGTCCTTCTCTGTGTCTAAGTGCAAACTCTGCTGCCTGGAGAACTCGGGTGCAGGTGTCTTCCGCAGGAGCCCCTGAGAGGACATGGTGAGGGGCAGAGCTGTGCCCTTGGCAGCCAGAGCACTGAGCGCGGGGTCTATGGAGCCCCAGGGACACATGCACTGGGCTCTGGGATCTGTGATCCGCTCAGGTCGTGTGCAAAATCCTGGGGTAGGCACCATCTGAGAGGAGAGGGCTGGCAACTTTTCTCAGATCTTCAAAAGGTTCCCCAAACACATGAATGACTACTAAAACTAACCAACCAGCATCACCATAGAAACTGCCACGGATTGCGTGTTGACCACATACTAGGAGAATATGGGTACCTCAAAGGGCTGTTGGGAGGATGAACTAAGAGGGCATTTGTGAGGCACCGAGAATGGCACCTGCCACAGAGTAAACACTCTGTAGGCTTTGGTTATATTTTCTTGTTGTAATTATTATTATTGTCCATTAGTATCACTTGCATTGACTCATGCACACAAAAACTTTATGAGGTATGTATTATTATAGATCCCACTTTATGGAACAGGAAATAGAGGATTCAAAAGGTTAAAGAATTAGCTCAAGGCCACAGACTAGGAGAGAAGGAACTCAAATTTGGACTGTCTGGTTCTCACGTCCAGGCTGGGCCCCCATCAGGATGCTCTAAAGAAAGAGGGCAGGAGGACTCCCTGAGAGTCCGGAGGAAGCAGGTGGGCAGGGCTGCGAGGCCCTAGATGACCCCAGGCCCGAGATCAGCCAGCCAGAGGGGAAAACAGGCCTGGGGCTTTCCACTGGAAGGGTCAGCAGGCCCTGCAAACTTTGCACCTCTCCTAATCAGCAACAGAAAGCCAAGCCACTTAAAATAATGATGATTTAAAAAGAAAACCACCCCTGCAGTCGCCATCCCTAGACTCCAAAAGTGAGCTGATGTGTTGGAGCTCAGTGAGTTCAAGGAGCAAGGCAGGGGCCACCCCCCGTGCCCGCTGGCTGAGCTCCAAGCAATGTTTCTCCTTCCAAACTAACACATAACTTTGCTGAACACACCACTTGAAAGCCAAGAAGATGCCCCTGGGTTGTCATAGCAATACTAAACAGATAAAATATTTAACCAGCTCTGACGCACACACTAACTTATTTAAGGGCCGAAGGGACTGATTTGGTGGGGGAGAGGGAGTGGGAGAGAGGGGAGGGCTATTTCTACAGCTTTATCTCCAAGGACTTGGCCCCCCCAAAGCATGCAGCTCAGACTGAAACAGGGCAGACTGAGACTGAGCTTGCCAGGGAAAGGGAAGCCACAGCCTGGCCTCTGCCTCTCAGTCAGGGTCACAGTCCTGTTTTACAAGGCTGAGAGATGGACGCCGGGACTTGCAGATGCCAATGGTCCTAGCTCTGCCTCTCCCTCGGGACAGCCTTCTGCTACCCAGCATTCCGATCTCCTCACCCCAAAGTGGGGAGTGCTATGCTGGCCACAGCAGAGTGGGAGGATCTGATGTGCTCCTGGAGTGTAAAATCGCATGTAAACCTGAAGGCACTGTGGGGAAGCACATTGGTGCTGATGTTAAAAACATTAACCTCCATTTCCCACCAGGGAGCACTTGCATTTTCCATATCCTACAGTTCAACTTCCAGCCACGGTTGATGACCATGGTTAAGTTTCCTTCAGGAAGCGTTGCTCCTGGGTCCAAAGGGGGTTGTTCTGTGAGCCGCGGCCATCTGGGGAGTGACGATGGGTGCAGAAGACTTGTTGCAGGTCTGAAAAGACCACTGTGCCTATGGGGTCTGTCATATACTAGGCTCTTCTATGCCTCAGCCCTCACCTTGGACACATGTGGCAAAAGGCTGATGTTGCTGAGAGGCTGGAAGAAATCTCACCAGACAGGGCTCATAGCAGTGGGGGAGGATCAATGAACACATTGCAAAACCTCCCTCAACAGGGTCTGTGACATCCTCAGGTGAACAAATCCTCCAGAAATCAGAGACTTTGTCCACCCATCACTCCCCTGTGGAGAACCCCTTTCGAGGGGTTCTTTTCGAGATTCACCCCTTAGAAGTTACTCTAAAACCTCCCCTTGCTCAGGGTGGCATGGGCCTCACGGTGCCCTGCAGGTATCTGTGGGAGCAGCTGCACTGTTCAATAGTTCCACTTGTTCTCTGGTCTCCTGCCCGCATGTCACTGAGCTCCCCGAGGGCAGGAGTCATGTCTTGTTCACTTGGGGGATTCACGTGGCCTAGCCCAGGGCCTGGCATTAGTTGGCACTCTGTGAATGTTTGTGGACTGACTGGCTAAAAGTATGCCATGCCACACCCATGCTGGGCACCAGTGCCCCTGGGATTCTCTAGTCCATATGCCACAAGCATCGGCTCTCCGTTCCCCACTCTCTGGGAAGGAGGCAGGTCTGGAAGCAGCGCCTGAAGTGCAGCAGTTGCAGCAGGGAAACGGGCCGCAGGCAGCCCGAGGGTCAGGAGGAGCAGGAGGGTGGGAGGAAGAGGTAAGGGCTCGTGCCTCCTTCCCACAAAATCAAAGCTCATGTTCTTACCCACTGATCAGTGGAAGAAATGAATTTACCCCCGAAAACTGGAGCAACACCCACTCCTCCTGTTCTGAAACAAAACTGCATTTCCATTATTCAGGGCTCCTGAAGGGGCTCTGTGTTCTTAGGGAGTAGGCAACTTAACTGCACGCGGATCACAGTCAGGGAGCCACAGCTGCCTCCCAACAGGTGCACTGCCCAAGTTCTCCACGCACTGTGTGTCAGCCTCCGTTTACCAGCTCAGTGCTTTCCACGTACCTTCTCCTCTGGTTCCTCCAAACCAGCAACTTTTAGCAAATAAAAGCAGCAAACCTCTGTCATTAGCCACCCCAAATATGGCCTAGTTGGGAAGTTAACCTAGGAAACTAGAAATGATGGCCCACGCACTATGTTATGCTCTCAAATCAAGCTTCCCATGAGCAGAAATGCTTCGCTCCACGTGCTCACACACACACATGGTGTCCTGTTAGAACACCACCCCGGCTTGTTTGCCAGAACTTCCCGTGTGCCCTAGGCCTGCTCTGCTATATGAATTTGTCACTGTTTTGTAATAGAGGGGAAAGGACAATGGCCCCGTTGTCCTTATCATCATCTTTCTCATTTCCTACAGAGGGGAATGACAGTGGCGGAGGTTCTCTCATCATCCTGGGCCCACATCCTGTAGCTGAACTATTCTCTGCTACGTTTACCACCAGACCATGTCTGCTTCCCTGCCCTTAGGCTGGAACTAATTATCGCAGGCAATTATAGGATTTTATAGTCCTGTGTTCTAAAAAAAAAAATCCATGACAATGAAACCAGCACTTGCACAGCTGAAAGAGTTCTGGAGAAACCACCACAAAATCGCATTGGTGCTACGGTGGTATTTATAAATAAAATATTTACATGGAAAGCTGAATTTGAACAGAAGGACCTGGGTGACAATCTTATTTTCTAAATTTGAAACTGGATTTTAACAACAGACAACACCTCCGACAGAAGGTGTGGAAAACACAAATGTTCCAAAAGGCTCACCACCTTCAAATGTCAGTTCTACATACGCATCGTCAGTTCTATATACGCATATGTGTGGGCCAGAACAAATGTGTTGATATCCATCTCAGGGGAAAATACTGCATCTCTTTCATGGGAAGATATGATGCATGTGTAAAACGCCTGCACTAAAATTAAGTCTTCTATCATCCAAATTTTCTCAATTATTAATACACCAGACAGCTGCAGGAGCTCTAACAAAAATAGCAGCCAAGCTCTTCCAAAAGTCCAAGCAGCCCTGAGATGTCTGTGAGGGACTTCCCTGTGTGAGGAGCAGTGGCTCCGGATCAACCCACCCAACCGACAGAAACTGTCCAGGGGAGCAATGAAAAGACAAACGTGCTTCGGAGTATGCACCAAAAAATGATCCCCCCCACATACACCCTCTTCATCATAAAAAGTTTCATGCATGAAAAAAGTTAACTGAAAAGGCTTCTTCCGTCCAACTCACTGGGATAACAAATAATTCAGAAAATTAGATAGCACACCCAAGGAAGGCCGGTCCCTTCGGTGCATTCTGGAATGAGACTACCAAATTGCGCCTACTCAACTGAAGTGAGGTGAGGGTAGAAAACAAGTTATCCGTTGTGTTAGATTTCTGGAAGCAAATTAATGTCCAGGGGGAAAAAAGTTGTCCTTAAGTAGCTACATTCATATTTCAAACAGGTATTAGCATCATCTTAACAGACGCTGACACTACACATTCTGTGTGTGAATATCCACGTTTGAAAGCGTTTCGAAAAGCTAAGCACTGACAGCATCACAATTTCATGTTTTCTCAACTCAACAGTGATCCTGAATTTTAACTCAAAGGTTATGTGCAGAACATGCAACGAAGGGTAGATTTTTTAAAAAGTCTTTTATTTTTTAAAACAGCTGTACTATCAGAGCTTAAGCAAGCACATCACAGCAGAGAGAATACCACTTGTCAAGGTCATATGGAAAATTATATGGATGTAATTCACTTTACATTTCCTGTCACAGTTCTGATTTCACATCATTCTAACCTTCAAAGGAAATCAGACCACATGCCCCAGTTTCGGAATAGTGAGATACCATCACCTACCTCATCTGTGCCTCAGCTCCACACACAAACAGAAATTGGTGTGGGTCTCTGAGGAAGCAGAACAAGTCATAACAGACCAAGTTCTAAGCAAAAGTGTATGTTTGCCCCAGTTCCGAATAATTTGTTTCTAAGAGCAAGGGCCATAGTTCATTTTTGCTATCTCACCATCTACGTAAAAACCACAACCATTTTTCAGTAAATGCTCACAAATGTCAGAAGAGCAGACCACGGCTACTTGGAAAAGGCTGTTAGTTTATTAGTATAATCCCCCAGAGTAAAGCTGATGGTGTGAATGTTTATGATATGGTCAATATCATTCAAAGGCAGGGCTAACATAACACAAACACGCTCTACCCGGGTACCGCTTACCATTTGCGATCTGTTCTTCGGACAGCCATTGATGTCTTCAATCTTTTCATTTGCTGAAAAAAGAAACACGAGTCAGAAAAATAAATTATCATCACAGACACTTTGCTGCATGATGTTCAGGACCCTGGAGGCCAACCAAACCCAAGGCCCGGACTGGGGTTTGTCCAATCAGCTCAGGCATGTGAAATACTGAGAGGCATCTAGCAAGCTTTAGGACTTAATCATCGAGCCACCATCCTCCAGGGACAGCTGGGGCAAGGTCGTCATCATCTAAAGCAGAGACAACTGCATTGAGGATAGTCTTGAAGTGATGGGGCATCGTGGAAATGTTGTAGACTGGGGAACCGGCTGAGCTATGATTGTGCTTTAGGCTGTTAGATAGACAAGCTCAACCTCCCCACAAAAGATGGGATGGTTCAAAGTGGATCAGTCCAGCTCTGACTCAGCTCCAGGGGACAAAAGCTTCAGATGATAACATTTCACCCTACCTTTAGCCAGAAAAACTAACACTGCTTGATACTAATAGGATTACTAATAATTCTATTCCCAAGTGGTGGCAAAGACAGAAAATGAGAGAGTAAGACTTAAAAATGGCTCATCCATTTGGACTAGTAAGTCCCAATTAGATCTGGGATACCCTTTGAAGTCATAATGGCTCTTACCTACTAAGAGAAGCGAAAGAAAGAAGGTGCATTGGATTAACTGGAAATCAAATACCAATAACAGGGAAGAAAGGCCCAGCCTCCCACAGTCAAGTATGGAGGACCCCCTGCAAGACGCAGCCCAAGATATGCACAGAGGGGTTGACTTTGCGACTGCAGCTGCACAAAATAGGCAGTACGTATAGATGTCAGGACACTGGCTTGGGGGGCAAAATACCCCAGTGTGAATCCCAGCGCTATAGCTCTTAGCTGTGTGACCTCAGCTATGTCACTCAACCTCTCTGGGCCAACGCTGCCACATCTGTGAGATGGAGCTAATGCTACCAACTTCACAGGAGGGGCTATGAGAAATAGATTATATGATGCCAAAAAATGCTTAGCACAGTGCCTAGCACACAGTAAGTGGCCTATAAATGGCAGCTATCATTAACCCAACAATACACAGTCTTACCATCTATGTAAAATATATAAAATTAAAATTTCCTTTTTTAATGTCTCCATCTGAGCCAAGCCCAGAAACTCAGATAGGACTCCACAGTAAAGAACTGGGATTTGCCTCCTCTGGGGAGCCAGCTTCCTCCCCCGTTCTGTGATGTTTCGCCCCATGCCCCACCCTAGGAGGGGAAGGCACGCCCAGTTCTCTTGGACTCTCAGCACCCTGTGCCTACCTCTATTTTGCTCTAAATCATCTAATGCGTAACTAATTCCTTTTCTTGGCTCCCCCAGCATAGCTGTTGTATTTCATGTTGTATTTCACAGGTATATCCTTAGGGCTCATAAGTGCTCGCAAAATTGAATTCCAAAAAAATATATCACATCCAATTTTAATGAATTTCATGCCGAAAATTTCCATGAAGAAAAAAGACATAGAAAGAGTAACGGAGTCAGTGTCCCTAGCCTCTAACACCTGAACCTAAACACAGCGCTCCATCTCTTCAGCTGGGCTTATTTTTTTCTCTCTAGTGTTTCTACCTTGAGAGACAAGTGAAAAATAATGCAAGCTAGTGACAAGAAATTGTTTAAAAATTTAATTACCATGAGACTGTCTGGATGGTATACATACAACCTAATCTACATTGTCTTTAGACTTTGCCAAAAGTAAGTTTGAAAAAAAAAAAAAAAAAGGAAGGTAGGCTTATGACCCAGCTGGGGGGATCTTTAGAGCACCCACTGCGTTTTCTCAAGACAACACTGGGACAGGCATTTTAGAAATGCCCCTTCCACCACCTGCTTCCCCTACTCCCAAAGGAGGTGCCACAAAGCATTTACAAAGCATGTTAAAGATGCCCAGTGAATGGAACTAAAATGAATGGATATTTGTTCTTCAGTGCACCAGAAAATAGCAAACGATGCCCACTGAATTGGATTCAGATGAACGGGTATTTGTTCTTCAGTTCACCAGAAAATACGATTAGCTGAATATAACACTGGCAGATAAACTCCCCAAGAGCAAGCACTTGTATCTGCTTTGTTTCCTACTTGTATCAGAGCTTAGGACAGTGCCTGACACACAGCAACCGCTCTATCGATATCTGTTGAGTGGAGCTAAGGAAGGAGTACTCCGACCACATCAAAGAATGAAGCATTACTGCCTGTTTTGTGCTTTCACTTGTAAATACAGACGTATGTATGGAAGATTTTTTTAAAATGACCTTCGATAAATGGCACTCCTCTACACATGGCAGCCTTGCACTCTGACCTTGGATTTTGATATAGCACATGGAGAATAAATGTGTGGCTTTGGGGTGTCAATGACACTCAAGGTATCTTCCAACTGGATACTCATGATGGCTGAAGTCATAGGTCATTGGATTCTGATCAATACCCACTTCTGCATTAGGTCATTAGTGTTCATTAAGGTGAAGGATGGATAATTATGATCTTAAGAAATAATTTTACAGATTCTTTATAATTCATCTGGATAAATGAAACAAAAAGGCTTGGCCTAATTACTCCTCTAAGTCCTTCCCATGGTCTGTCACCTCCACCACAGTCACATGCTCCTCTGAATTCATGACTCCTATAAGCCTAATTCTGCCATTTACAACATTCAAAACAATCCCTGGAATGGAGCCTATTCACGACCATGTTAAGGCTGTATGGGAAGAGACAAATCAAATGACTAAGCCCAAACTCAAGATAAATGCTTAATAAAATGCAAAGTGAGTCGTGGACCTCCTAGTTTGCAGTTTCATGTAATTTAAATACTTCTTTAAATTCTCAAGCATGTCTATGGTTGTCAAAAATACTTACAGTGATAATAGCAGTTCTGATTCTGCTAGTAAGAAGAAAGAAGAGCTTGATCTTCAGAGCCAAATTAATTAAATCTTGTATGGGGTCTTTGGTTACAGCCCCAAAACAGAAAAGCCATGTGCAAAGGCATTTGCCCCCAAAGTCCTCAACTGTGATTACAATCAGTATTCCTAAGTTATCCCTACTAAACAGTAATTTATTTATCCCAGTGTGTTCAATACATTCTTAGCCCATTAATGCAGTAACTTATCTGTACACAAAGTAACATGTTAGTAACTAGAAAGCATTAGTGTACTGTCTATGCTTTTTAAGATATTGTTTATTTTTAAAGAGAGGGCCAGAGAGGGAGAAAGAGAGGAAAAGAAACACTGTTGTGAGAGAGAAACATCAACTGGTTGTCTCTTATATTGCCCCACCTGGGGACTGAACCCACAACCCAGGCACCTGCCCTCACTGGGAATCGAACCAGTGACGTTTTGCTTTGCAGAACAATGCCCAACCAACTGAACCACATTGGTCAGGGCCATTAGCACACACTTTTTAAATACGATGAGTGGCATCAAGCTCATTACTTTCCAAAGACCTCCTCTGATAAGTTCAGAGCGTTTCACCAGTCCATGCATCTATACAGGGCATCTATGCATGTGCATTGGACAGCTGGCAGCCCTACCCATGGGAAGAGAAAGTAGCTGCCCAGAAATGTAGATGACTTACCCAAGGTCACACAGCAATAGTAGGTCATCAAGGGAAAGAAGGTACACTCCTGCGTGCTTGACCTTCCCTGTTATGCTGAGAGGCAGCCCAAATGGTGATGGAAAGTAAGCTATCAGCTCTCTTCACCTCCAACAGGAAACCCTTCCTATCTACGCTTCTTCCTCTCCAATCCTTTTTGTTCATCCTACTTTCTTCTTTCTCTCTCCTCTTTTTTCTATTTCTCCCACTCCTTTGCCCCTTTCCTCACTCTAATCCCTTCTGGCATCTTCCCTGAGTGACAGCAATGTAAGCAGGAGGACGGAGCCTGTGTGTCTCTCTCTTGATTCATGCTGTTTATCCTGGCCTTATAAACTTTTCTAATAACTCAGAGATGGTACTGTAGTGGGCTGGCGGGCAACTGCTGAGTCTGGACAGCTCATGACTCAAGGAGATAATCACACTAATAAGAGGTTGAGCACAGAGAGATCCACCCCTCAGCCACTAAAGGAAGGACACGAAAAGGCAGGAGCAAGTGCCCATTTCTGCCTACCAGGCAGAAGGCAATGATGAAATAATATGGACCCAAAACAATCCCACTATCTAGGAAGCCCACCTCCAGGGGTGTCTGGAATGGATGACGACTCAGATAGGAACAGTGTCTGTGAAAAGCATTTAAGGTTTTCCTTCAAGTCACCTCTGATCATGTCACTCCCCAACCCGAAAATCAGCTCTTCCAACCCCTGGCTTTTGTTCTGAGGCTAAAGCCCAGAATTCACTTTCTTGTCCCTGGTGGTCCTGACTGATTCTGCCTTGCTGTTCCTCTGGCTCTCTAAGCTCCAGCTGTTTTACACACTATTTCCTCCACCAGGAACGCCCCTCCTGACTGCTTCACCCAGCTAACTCCACCGCACTCACTCCAAGTTTGGCTTATAGGTATAATAAACCTGATTCCTACCTCCTCTACCCCCGCCCCAATCATGGGTCCGGTCTCATAGCACCACAGGTCCTTAATCACTATGCATGATACTCCTCCTGGGTCTAGAAAGAGGCTGTCCTTTAAAGGTGCAACCTCCCTGCCTGCAAAGTTTGGTGTCCCTTCATTTAGATGTGTTCTTTTTTATTTTTTATTTTGAAATAACTTCAGACTTACAGGAAAGTTACAGAAATAGTACAGAGAATTCCTACATTCCTTCATCCATTCTCATTTCTCCCTTCCACCTCAACGACCCCTTTCTCTGTATACGGACACATTTTCTTTTTCCTGAATCATTTTAGTGTCCTTTGCCTCTTACACTTAGCATGTATTTCCAAAGGACAAGAATATAATCTAAATATAGATTAGAAAAATCAGAAAATTTAGCACTGATATAATTCCAATGTTCCAATTTTGTCAATTGATGCAAAAATGTCCTTTGTAGCATTTTATTCCCCAATCCACACCACACAGTGCATTTAGCTGTCCTGTCTCTTTAGTCCTGAACAATCTCCCAGCCTTTCTTGGTCTTTCACAACACTGACATTTTGGAACAGTGCAGGCCAGTTTTGGATTTTTTTTTTTTACTAGAATATTCCACAATTTGGGTTTGTCTGAGAGTCCTTGTGATTAGTTTCAGGTTTTCCATCCCTGACTGAAATTCACCATCAGTGATGCTGTGTTCTCTCAGGTATGACATCAGGAAGCATGTGACATCCAGCCACCCCTCACATGTAATGTCATTTTGACCAGCTGGTCATGATGTCTGGATTCTCCCTGGCGTGGTTACTACATTTCCTCCTTGAAACTAACAAGCAATCAGGGAAGAGACACTCTGAGACCATACAAATAGTCTGCTTCTCATTAAACTTTCCTCTCTCAATTTCAATCTCCACCAATAATTCTTGCTTTAACTAATCTTTACCATTAAGATTGCAACTCCGTCTACATGTCTCAGTCAGCATTCTCCTGCACTGTTGAGCCCTCTCTGCTCTGTGGATGCATCTATTTATTTATCAGTAATGACTTATAGATCCTTATTTTATTTTATTTTATGGTTATAATCCATGACCATCCTCAATTATTTTGATGCTTTCATTGTCTCTGATTAGATTGCTGCTGCTGTTGTTGTTGCTGTCGTTGTTTTGTAGCCCTAGAGGAAAGAACTAGTTCTTATAGGGAGATATCACCAAGGGGGTAGATTTTGACCTACGAAAAGAAGAGCTTTTGAAGGATTCTAATTCTCTGTGTTAGATCTAGTTTCCTGAGGAGGTAGTAAGCTGCCCAACACATTAAGTATTTAACAATCTGTTGACTACTTTTCATACAAGCAACTCTATGCATCAGGCTGGGGCTTTTAAAGGTCCCTTCTAAAACTTAGAGCTAAGAGCTGCGATGGAATCCAGGACAGGAGGAGGGTACGACATATAGTTCCAGAAGAATGTTCAAAAGAATGCTGAATCCCAAGAAGGGGAAACCTCCAAGCCACCTGTTGGAAAAAATTCGATCCAGACTTGCAGAAGCAGGGGATGCAGTGGATAAAATTCTCATCCCTAATCCTTGCTAAATGCTGTGAACCCAGGAAGGAAGATGACTCAGACCCTGGCCCAATGCAGCAGTTGGTGGAATGACAGAGGAGGGTATCTCTCCAGCTGCCTGGGGGAGCTAGGAAAGGTATCAGAGGGCAAATGACTTTTGAGGAATGGAGAGGAGCTCTCCAGTCAAAGAACCACTAGAATTCTATCCAGCACAGGATGGAGTCACCAGAACTCCAATCCCGGGAAAATTTTATTATAGATAGATAGATAGATAGATAGAGATACATATGTAACATGTATATATTAAGTACATGTACATGTACAAATATACCTTTTTCCATTTTATTTTAATGGACATGTCAGAGAAAAACATGGACCTCAAAAGTAAAGAGTACAAGTTCAGCACCCTGCCCTGGCCAGGTAGCTAAGTTGGTTAAAGCATCATGCCGATATGCCAAGGTTGTGGGTTCGATCATGGTCAGGGCATGTACAAGAATCAACTAATGAATGCATAAATAAGTGGAACAACAAATTGATGTCTCTCTCTCATAAAAAAAAAAAACAGTTTAGCACCCTGATCAGAAAATACTGCTTCTCCTCCCTCACCAAGAGATCTGTGTTTGTAAGATATTCTCAGATTAAATCTCTCAACTGGCTGACAATCTAGGGGAGAAGTCACACACAGAGGAGATGACTGTTTAGCTGCCTGCTCAGCTCCCTGTCTTCTGGGCCTCTGTTCCCCACTCCCAGAGCAGAGGGTGCAGGCCTGGCAGTCAGGGTCCATGTGCTGACATCTGGCCTTACTTAGGAGTCTCTGGCCAGAGCCAGTCTCTCCTGCAGGGTGAGGGAAAGAAGCACGGTGGCTAAGGGGCAGCCTGGGTCACTGGTATTAACTGGAGCCTCCGAAGTTGTACTCCAGTAGCTCCAGGCCCAGAGGGATAAATGTCTAGGGACACTGATGTCATCCAAATAGGTTCACGGAAACATCCTCCTGAGCAACAATAAAAACCGTGGTAGCTTACATTTCCATAGCATTATGTTTTATATATTCATGATGTACATGCTAACATTCACCTTTTCTGGGCCCATGACCAGACATAACTACTCTATCATTACGCACTCTGACACTGATACTGAAGCCTCATCATCATTTTCACATACCTTTCCAGGCAGTGCCTACCAAATGCTATCTAGGATATCTCCCTTGCATTTCATAAGCAGGCATGGCTGTGCCCATTTTAAATATGGGGAAACAGAGGCAGCAGAGGTTAAGTGAGTGTCTGGAGGTCCCACCATTGGGAGGGATGGAGCTGGGATGAAAGCAAGGCACTATTGTTTCCCACTCTTTGTCTTACTGCCCACACTGAAAGTGGAGAGGGTTTCTGGTAGGAGCCCTCTGCACATCCCATGGCTTGGGCAGAGTTGGTCCATGTGCCTGACATGACCCGGCTGAGATGGAGGTCCAAACCCAGCTCAGATGTGAGTCACCTCTTCCATGAAGACCTTGCCCAGAAGATGCTACTCCTTCCAAGGTTACAAGCCTTGTGCATTTTCCTAGCAAGGAGAACAGTGCTGGCCACAGTCAGGGCACCATGACTGGTTCCCGAGCTGAGTGAAGGGAGGAAGTGCCCTGTACCAAGTTCAATGCCTCTGGATTGAGAGGTGGGTAGAATACAGGCAAGCAAAGAACAGAAATCTGAGAAACAGGCTCACCCAGCTTAGACTCCCCTTGATGCCTAGTCCTGTAATACTGAGCTACTGGCTCACTGGGCCTCCATTTCTGCATCTGTAAAATGGGATGAATACCACCTACTTCAGAGATGTTGAGGAAATTCAGAGAAATATTTAAAAGAACTGGGTAGAAGAAATGATGAAGACGAGGAAGAGGACGGAACAGAAGCAGAGGAATGTGGCAGATGGCCTTCAAGGTGACCCCAGAGACTCCTCTCACTGAAGTTTAAGCCCTTGTCCAATACTCTCCTGTTGAGTGTGGCAGGACCTAGGACTTATTTCTAACCAAGAGAATATGGCAAAATCAATGGGATGTTACATTATACAAGGTTCTGTCTCCCCACAGAAAACTTTCTCTCTTGCTGACACAAGAAGTCAATCAAAGTGGCCATGTTGGGAAATCCCTGTGGCAAGAAGCTGAGAGGGGCGTGTAGGGGCTGAGAGGGGCCTACAGTCAACAGTCAGCAAGAAATCAGGACTCTCCTCCTTCAACTGCAGGGAAATAATTTCCTCCAACACTCTGGGTGAAGCTGACCCCTCCCTGTTCAAGCCTCCAGATAAGAACTCAACCCTGGCCGACACCTTGACTACAGCTTTGCACAGGTGCCCAGCTAATTCATACCTGCATTCCTGATGCACAGAAACTGAAAGATAATAAGTATATGTTGTTTCAAGCTAAGTTTGTGGCAATTTGTCTACAGCAGTGGAGACTAACACAAGGATGGAAGGAAAAAGGAGAGGAGGAGAAGGAGGACCACTGGAAGCTAGCCTGAAGAAATCAATCTCAGGACAGGGAAGCTTCCTTCTCCTCGAGTGGCAGCCAGAGTCCAAAAGTTTCAGCTCAGGGCCAACCTGTCTGTGTGTTCAGGTACAGTGCCCACAGATGCGAGCAGAGCTACCACTACACAAGGCTACTTACTTCTCACACTTGAAGGATAAGTGACTTTTCCACAACAATACAAGCCCAAGGGGCTGGCGCTTCTTTCTGTTCTTTCCCTGTGCTTCCTCTCTTGGCATCTCTTGGCATAAATTGGTTGCTGCCAGTGACAACAACCAGCCTAATGTCATATAATTGACCTCCTGCCTCCTTGGTCTGCCCTGAGCAACCAGGCAGGACCATTGGGGCACATTCCTCAAGGCTCATGGCAAAGCTATGCCTAGCCTCCACCCACATATGTGCCTTCCTGGATGAACCCTCTGCTCCCAGACCACCGCCAAAACAATAAAAATCCCGCCACCCGGTTCCCTGCCCCTAGTGTTAAAAACCGGAACCAGCCCTCTCCAGAGTCTGGTATTCCATTTTCTCAGACACAATTAGAGTTGGCAGGACTAAACCAACTCCTTATTGCTTTTTTAAAACCTTTAAAATATATATACTTCCAGAGTAATCCACATAAAAATTACCAATAGAGAAAGGGGTGAGAAGGAGAGAGCCAGAAAGGCAGGTAGCAGGAGGTAAGAAGGACGGGGAGCCCCTCCCCAGACCACTAGCACTTCCCTCCAGCCTTGGCCAGTCTCTCTTTTCAGAGGATCAAGAGAAGACTGCTGTGTGGTGATCTTACCAGGAGAAAGGAGCTGGTATCCACACTCCTAAGCACAGAACAGTCAAATAAATTCTCAACACATTTGGCAGAAATACAGCATTTTTCTTAGAGACTACAGGGGCCCCTCCCCTTGCCTGACTCGAGCCCTCCTGGGTCTCCACTGCAACTCAATCCCCAGAGTAAAATCTGCTCTTACCCACAACCTGGATAATCTGAGCCAGAAGAACGCCGTCTGTCACATCTTGCTGGAGATCCTTGATGAGACGTTTGTGGCCTGATTTGGCTAGATAATGATTGGCCCAGTCCGTGTAGATCTGCAAAAGAGCAAAGAGGCAACTTTAGGAAGCCAGTCGGGCCCCATCTGAGTCTGAGGCAGCTGCTTGGGCTGCGCAGCCACCCCCATCCCGCTGGCGGGCTGTCCAGGGCCAGCCAGTGCCATTAACATTCAGTGCATTGTACCGAGGGGGCATTCAGCAACCATAGCTAGGCTTTTGCCTATTGAGAGATCCGCCGTCAAGGCTCAGGGAAAAGCTAAAGAAAGCTTCAAAACATGCAGAGGCCTGAATGGGACAGGGGACACGGAACTAAACAGTCCGCGCCAGCCGGCTTGAGAGGCTGGGGCTCTAAATGCGAGAGAGGTCCCCCTACCCCACCTCCACCACCCCGCCCCTTCCCATCTTTTTCTCTTTATTGAGAAAACGTAAGGGGAGGTTACCACCCAATAGGCATCTTTTAATGGGCCATTTCTGGGTAAGAAGGGCTATTGAGTTAACTGAGTTCTCAGGAGCCTGGGTTCCTTGTAAAAAAAAAAAAAAAAAAAAAAGCCGAGTATGAAAACACAGAGTTCTTCAATGACTCTTGTGTGAGTGGAGTTACTGATGGCCTTACAATCACCTCAAATTTAATCGGTTTAACTTAAAAGCCAGGCATCATTTTCACTGTTGGGATTCTGTAAACAAAACCCAGCAAATTCCAACATATTTAACCAGAGCATTGGTGTAAACTACACCCTGAAAGGCAGAGGCTGGGTCACCCATGAGATCAGGAGAGGAGACCCCCTGGAGGATATGGTTGGCCAAAAAGTTTGTTACATTTTTTTCCGTAAAACAAAAGACGCATTTTTCATTTTCATGAATAATGAATAAAAATAAAGTTTCATTGACTTTATTGATTTGGATATTCTGAGTATGTTGGCTATCTCCCATTATTGGCTTCCCGTGGGTAGAGGCCAGGGGTGCTGCTAAACATCTTCCAATGCATAAGACAGCCCCACAGCAAAGAATCACATGGGCAAGATGTCAAGTAGTAGTACCAAGAAACTTCGCAAACCACTTTCGACACATTCAATCAGTCACACAGTACCTTCTCAATCCACTGCACAAATCTTTTTTAGCATTTCAGTAGCATTTTTACCTTTCTTGAAATAATAAAGCATAATACACTGAAAATGTTGCCTATTCCATTTTCAATATTAAAATGGCTGCACAAAAATTCACCAATTTTGATTAGTTTTTAAATGCATACTAATATGACAACAGTCACAATACAATCTAACAAAATTGTTTTAAATGAAGTTAAAGACAACTAAGCGCTACTAGAGCCATCATATAGAAAAAAACGTTAACAGACTTTTTGGCCAACACAGTATCAAACCTGCTCCTCTCAGTCACCCTACCATCATCACAAAAGATATGTTCTTCCAAACAGGCCAAAAAGCATGAGAAAACTCTCATTGGAAACTTTGCCCCTAATTGACATAAAGCAAATGCAAACAAAACTTAAAATTTCCTCACCAGCTTTGTATGCTAAGTTCCATGCATGGATTTGTGAGAACATGCAGGCTCTGCTTGTCAGCACTTTTTTCGCCCCCCGAGTGACATGGACAAATGACTGTCCAAATGGTAACTAACCTACCTCACCAAGGCCATATATTAGCACCAACAGTTCACATACTAAATCAAAATGATGAAGGTGATCATTGCATCTCCCCTGACCCAGCCAGCCTGTTGAGGCCTCGTGTGACTGCAGAGCAGTGGAAGCCCCGCCCTCACCCGGACTCTTGCCGCCCTCCATCCTTTTCTTCTGAACCTCATGCACCCCTGAAGTAATTTAACACAGTGGGGCCCTCCCTGCCTCTCCAGGCTCCCAGAACGGGGTCTGGAGGCCAGGCCTCAGGATCTTGCAGAGCAGAGCCCTACTGGACAGGGGGCACCTCTGACTGCTCCATCCGGGACTGCGAAGGTATCGGCCCCAACATGCAAATGCAGAACTGCTCTTTCTACTTCACCAATATCTGAAGCCGGACAACCCCTGCCTACCCCACTCCCACCTGGGAGCCCAGGCGTCCGCTGCAGAGACCCACAGGCACACTGTGCATGGCAGCATGGTTCCACCTCGCACCTCGGATCGGCCTTGAATCCACATTACTTTCCCCGCCATGACTCTCAAGTTGGCAGATATCAAAAATCTAATAAAGCAAGATCGCTTTTAATTTTGTGAGCACTGAGAGAGCTAAGGAAACGGAGCACCATCTTCATCTTGGTCATTACAATGGCCCATCTGAAATGTCAACGCTCACTAAATGAAGTGGTAAAGAGGGCAAGAAGGAGGGAGAAAAACACTGAAAGGCAAAGAGGCAGACCTGCGTTCGAGTCCCAGTTACGCAGGCTCCCCAAAGGCAGGGACTTGGGGCTGTTTTGGTCAGTGACGGAGCCCACGTCCCTGCCGTGGCATGAGGCACGTTAGTCCTCAATATGCTTCTATGCATCAACGGATGTGTGACCTCAGCTGAGCTACTTCTGAGGCTGTTTTCTTTTCTCTAAAATGGGATCAATACCATCTACTCTTCAATTATTGTGCAGAGTAGCTTAATAAATAGCAACTAACCCATATCATGCCTACTACATGCTGGACACTGGTAAAAACATGTTACATGTACGAACTCATTTAATCTTCATTCTATGATGTAGATGCTAGTATTTGTGCCTATTTTTCAAGGAGAAATTGAAGTATAGAAAGGTAAAGTGACTTGTCCAAGGTCACAAGTAAGTGGCAGAGCCAAGATTTGAACTCATGTTGACAGACTGACTGTCAAATTCCTTAGACACTACAGTGTTCCTTCTCTGAATAAAAATATAAATGTAACTCAAATCATCCATCTCTTCTATGATACACTCTCCTACTGAGTCTCAGCCCACTCTTCTATTCAGCTATATTCTCACTAAAAAATGAAAGCCCCAAAACCTAGTTTTATCTCTTGTCTGAATGCCCTTGAGCAAGTCACTTACCTTTTCTGAATTTCAGTGTATTCAACTGTAAAATGGGCACAATGAGGCCTACTATGGAAGGTGGCCGGGATAACTCACGGAGGTGCCACATGGAAGCCCCTGGCCTGTCCCACACTGGGGCTCAGGAAGCAGAGGCAGTAGAGGGTAAAGAGGAGGCTTTGGAGTCCACAGACGTGCTCTAGATCGCAGCTGCCAGGCTGCCCATCACCTCTGTGCCCTTTGGCCAGGTGTCCTCATTTACAGTATGAAGATGATCATCTCTGTATCATCAGGCTATGAGAAGATGAAATGAGCTCATATATATAAAGGATACAGAATATATAGCACATGCTAAATGTTCAGTAAATAAAAGTAAAAATTAGACATTTACCAACAGCATTATAAATGGGCCATAACAAAACCAGCCACAGCTTCTACCCTGAACCTCCAGGATGCCAACAACCCAGGGACTTGCTCCCCTCATCCTTCACATGGCACAATTTTAAGGGTCTGGAGCATCCCCCATCAGAATCACTGGTCAACTGTAAAACAAAGGCTGGCCAGACACTGGCCAGGCTGGTACACAGAGAGAGGGTGCCTTCCCTAACGAGGAGAGGGAGGGTCTGCCGACAATGCTCTGTCGAGACCTGGGGGTCAGTGGACTCCAGATCTGGAAAGACCTGTGAACTTCCCCACCAGCTATGCCTGAGGGACCATGAAAGCATTCTGAAGCTTAACACCATCAGCCTCATGACCATCAGGTGACGTGAGAAGGGGTCATGGACAAGGACACCGCTGAGTGGGAGGTGATGCTGGTGCTTCCACTCATTCCCTTCCTAGGTGATGAAGGGCACTTTAAAACAGATGCACTGTCTCTAAAACCAGCCCTCTATGTGTTGGGCAATCCAGCAGGAGCACACAGTAGTGAGCCATGGTGAGGCTGTGCAGGTACCTGGTATGCCGGGGAGAACTTTTGATGTTCCACAGTGGTCAGAAATGGCTCTGCCAAAGAAAAGAACCTCTCTGCCTCAAGCTGCTTAAAACAAGAGCTCTTCTTCTCTCAGCTTCAACCCACCCACACACCCCTGCCAACTTAATCTCCCAGCGCACAGCTGATCACCTGCTCAGAAGATCATCCATCCTCCCTACCTCCCACTGAGTTAAAGTTGTCAGAGGCCACACTGAGATTCAAGGCAGTCTTACTGTCTTCCGCTCTTCCCCAGACCATTTTCGACCCTTTCACAGAGGAGGCAGTACATGTGAAAGTCAAGAGCATAGGCTTTAGAATGGCCCAAGTCAAGCAGGCTCTTGGTTCTGGGCAAATGAAGTTCTATCAACCTTGATTATACCTCAGTTTTATCCTCCATAAGCTGGAGATCATACCAAATACAGTGGCACCTCGGAACTCATGACAAGTGCCAAAACCGACGTTCATGACTCAAAAGTTCTAGCAAGTGCAACGAGTCCCGAGAGAGCACTGAGTGCTGAAACATTCTTTTCTTGTCAAAATGCAATGAGTACAGGGTCTGATGAGTTCTGAAGCCAACAAGTACCGAGATATGACAGTAGATTAGAAAACAGGGGCTGGCAAATGGGCACCTGGGCCAAACCCGTAAGACACCTATTTTATAAGCCAAGATCTATTGGGACAGTCACACCCATTTATGGTCATGCTACAGTTGCAGAGTTGAGAGACCTTTTGGTCCACAAAGCCTCAAATATTTACTATCCTTCTTCTTTACAAAAAATAAAATAAAAAATTAAAAAAAGAAACACATGCCACTCTGTGTAATAGGGACTGAATGAGATACATGTCTACACATACCAAGTGTGCGGTGGTAATCATGACGATGACCCTCCGGATGATGACATAGCTCACATTCCCCAGTCTTTGATCTCATGCCGCCCCATCCTCTGGAGTTCCTCCATCGGACCCACCCTGCAAGGCCCCATTCTAATGCCAGTCCCTCATGGAGTCCCTCTCCATTTCCTGACTGCAGCCTGAGCTGCATCACAGAGTGTGAGAACTTGAGGACCAGCTCCACCGTCTCACCTTCGCCACCAGATTCTGGCAGAGACCACGTCTCACCCATCTTTGCTGCCCTCACAGCGAGGGGGCCCAAGGCAGGAGGTTGGTAAGTGGTTGCCGGGTTGAGCTGAACAGAAAGAAAAAGGGCACAAATCCTTGGGAAACTGATTATATCTGAGACTTAAATAATGTGGTCTCTCAGTGAATCCTCAACCCAGGATCTCAAATCTTTTTATCGACTGAAAAGGGCAAGGAACTGAGAAAATAAATCACTCCATGGCTCCAGCTCATTAATCAGGACCCAACCAACAAGAATCATTAATTATCTGGAGTTTCCCTTCCCCTCCCTTGTCCCCAGCTCTCAACTTTTTGAATAAGTGAGTGGTCACAAGAACACAATGAGATTTATTTTAAAAGCCAGTTGCCACAGGCCACGCTAAACACTGACAGGATTCAGCCCCATCTCCTTCACTTGCTGTTTCAGTAGCTCATGCAGTGAACACCACTCTTCCAAAGGAGCCCTTGGAAAATAAACTCACAACATCCCCAGGCATCAAAAACAGACTCCCTCCAGATTGTGCAACTCAGCAAAAATGGAGCTGGATATGTGCGAAAGATTTTAAGCAATGGCTCAACTAAAGCATGCAGGGCTTCCTGTGAAGCCTCGGGCATTCAGAATCACTTCTCCAGAGCTGCTTCTTCCCCTGACCTCTGGGGCCTTGAGGGCTGCTTTTCCTTTTACCCTAAGTCCACTTATCTTTGATCTGTGACCTTTCAGTAGAAATGGACAACACGAAGAACCACAACAGGAGGAAAGAACAAAGTCACCATCTCTAGAACATGAGTCTAGAGAAAGGCTCTAGACTCATTTCACGCTAATGTTGGAGGTGTCTTTCTCATTGCTTTCCCCCTCTGACCTTTCCATCTCCCTGGGCTCACCTGTCTCCCCACCCCCTTTAAGGGGAGACTCGGTGCTACAGAAGCCTGGGTTCAGGAGAGAGGCTGCTGCCAGAGGCTTGAAGGGAAAAAAGGGGGGAGGAAGGCAGTGGCGGCCACAGAGTACATTTGTTTTGATTCACTTACTCCCCCTGACAGAATTTCAAGGAGTGTGTCCATCATTTGTTTGCTTACAATGCCACATCATTCTGATAGCACACAGGCTGGAATCAAAGGGGGAAATTCTGACAGATCAACTGAAGTAAAGAACCTGATTAGTTGTAACAAGAAAACTGGTAATAATTGCACACTGTTAAACAAGCATAGTAAGTTTATACTGAAACTAGCCTTCAAATGAAGTGTGGGGGGGGGGAGCGGTGTGTGGAGGGGTGGCACTCTAAGCAAGGAAGGAGCCCAAGAAACGTGCCACAAAACACATGCACCAGAAGCTGCCGCTCTGGTGACTCGACTGTAAATCCAGCCCGGTATGCTGGGCAGCCTGGTGGATCCAGAAGGCAGCGCTGGCATTAGGATGCGGTTCCACGAATGAGGTAAAATGTGTCTCTCAGAAGGAAATGCCACCAGGAAGGCGAGAGTGAACCAGTCATTCAGTGTCCGCGGTGCCTCCTGGTGGATCAGCTGTAAAGGGGATGCTACTGTTCGGCCTCTGTTCAAGATGTCTTGCTCTAGACTTTGGCCACATGATCAACATAGTATTTCCATGACTGAGCAGTATGTGGTTAAATGATTTAGTTCTGATTGCTCTGAAGCACAAAAATAATACTGCAAGAAGAGCATCGAGTGTTCACCCAGACCTTGAATACCACAAAGAATGATGATCCAATCCATTCACAATTTTAAGAAAATCAAAATGCACCCATGTTATCAAGGGAAAAGCTGGTAACGCATTCACTTCTGCACACCCAGCATTGAGTGAGGAGTGTGAGCCTACCCTACAGGCGCAGCCACGCGTCCACTTAAGCTTTGAACTTCACAGGGTGGGAGGGGAGACCTGAAACCAGCTAGTGGCTTTTTCCCTGCTCCCTGGTTTCTCATAAGAATCCAGTTCTGCCCAGGGTCCTCGCTGCCAACACCCACCCACCTGGGAGGGTAATGACTCTCCTTCCACCCCAGCTTTGCCATCTCTAAATGTATAACTTCAGTCGTTTGTGTTTTCTCATGAATCACAGTAAACGCAAGGGCAGAGTACCTGCCATCTCAGGAGCTAGCGAGGAGGACAAGGGCTGAGATCTGGCTCTGCCTCCTAGCAGCTGGGCGAGTCATGCTCTGGCTGAGGGTTGGGGTCGCTCACCTGCGAGACGGTGATATACAAGGTTGTTTTACGGACTAAATGAGCACATACCTGTAAGTGGCACACAGGGTTACATAAGTGGTGGTTATTCATGTTCCAATTAATAAATCCTTGGCTATCTAAACTCTGGGGGAATAAGTCATTCTAGGTTGCTGAGAGTGTACACTTCTGAGAGCCACAGATTTTTTTCCCCATCGGGAGTCTTTCCCAAATGGGTTATCATGATCCCTGCTTTTGAAATTAACCCAATTTTGCTTTTTCCTTGATGGCCCCCAGATACCACTAGGAATAAGTGTGTTGATGTACACAAGGATGCTCTTAACACCTATCAAGTCGCTGGGCCTTCCTTAAAAGACCCCTGGGTCCTTTCAAATGGGGTGGAAAGGAAGAGAAAGTACTGTTCATGTAGAGGCTTGATGGGACTATTTAGTCGATGAAAATAGCTAAGTAGTAGGATTTCGGGGCCCTCCTTTGAGCTGCTTCCAGATTCAGCAGGGAAGGCTTTTCTGTTCTCTGCTTGTCTCCAGGCAGGTAGGGCTGCTGGAGAGCTGGGCTCCAGAAGCACAGAGATGTGACTGGCTTCTCTATTCCCCATCTGAGCACATGTGGAATGGCACCACCAGCTCTCCCTGCTGACATATGTTCTGTAATATGGTTAATGCGAACTCATTTATACCAAGGAGCACACATCTCTGTCTGGACCCAGAGGACAGCAAATAGCAGGGAGAAGGGAAGCACCCACTGCTGGTTTCCTCCCTTACCACCTTCAGCAATCTACCGATCCATGCAGCCACCAGAGATACACCCTGATACCTGCCCACACCTGCGCTTTTGTTTCAAAGGGGCGCGCATATACAATACACATGCATAGCAAGTGACTAGGGAGAAGGGCAGGGCTTGTCCCTAATCCAGATTTCCACGTTGCTCCACATCTTGGCACCATCCTTACTCCTACTTTACCCATGAACATCAAGTCAAGAAGCACTGCTCAGAGCCGTGTGCCCACTGCAGTGCACGAAGCAAACACCACACCTGTGCTGGGCCCCACTCTGGCTGCAGTTTGGTGCAGGGTAATTACTACCACGGGCCCAACATCTATGGTGACTTAAGACACCTTCTGGAATCAGATTGCTTAGGTTCCTAACATGCCTCAACCGCTTCCTGGCAGAGTTATCTTGGACAAGTTACCTAAACTGGCTGGGCCTCGGCTTCCTGGTCTGTGAAATGGATCAATTGCCCGTCCAGGTTAATGTGAGACTGAACTGAGACAGTACTCCAGCAAGGCCTGGCACACAGCAACGGCTCAGCATGTGAGCTGTGGTGACCATTCCCACGAAGAAGATGACATACAATGCAAGCACTTTGCAAACAATGGATTCCTTCAGTCCTCTACTCACTGGTGAGGAAGGTTTTGTTTCCCTCATTTAGCAAATGAGGAAATCGAGGCTCCGAGGGATGAACGACTCTCCCAAATGTCAAGTGACAAGTATGTAGGGTTTGGAAGAAGCGACTCTGGCTCCTAATGACGCCACACCACTACTGAGAAGCCCGCACAGGAACCACCAGCCATGGAAGGTCGAGTGCCACAGCAGTGTGGGAAAAACAGCAAGGGAGGGCCAGGCTTACTGCACAATAGCCAATACAGCGTCACTCTGTCCTAACCCTGGGAACAAAGTGGCCGCTTGTCATTCAGGGCTAACAGATCCAAGAGGGGACCTGACACTTTCCCATGTCACCAAAGCACAAAGCAAACATAATTTCACAACAGTGTCACTATCACAAAAATAAAAATGCTGAAAGAACGTGAGTTAGCATTGCAGGGCTGGATCCAAACGGGGAAACACTCAGGAGTGAAGTCCCCAGTTCCTCCTGACTGCAGAGGGGCAAGGCCAGCCAGAGACCCATGCAGTGAACGCCAGGGCCGTGCCTGGGAACGGCCCCTTGGCCACACAATGGCGGCATTGTCTGTCGGGAACACGAACAAGCAGCAGGTGGGTGTGCACAGCAACTCGAGGTTTTGAAACTGTGCCTTTAAAAAAAAAAAACCAGGCTGGTGAACGTGCTGGGAGGGACTGGTGAGAACTTAAGGATGAGCATGTAGGCGTCTGCTTACCCCACTTTCAATGCCTACGGTCCCCCTTTCCTGCCACTCTGTTCTCCAGCAACAGGCACGGCTCTGCACCAGGCTTCATAGTATATGCAATACTTTCCCATTCACTTCCTCACTCGATCACTGTCACCTGTGCACAAAGGTTATGTGCTTCTGTAGAGGGCCTACTGTGTGCCAGGTGTTTGTACCTGTAACCTTATCTATCATCTCTCCCCACTGGAACAACAGCTCCAGGAAGACAGGAATTTGTACCTGTTTTATTCACTTAAGTTTTCCAAACATCTAGCACAGTGCCTGGCACATAGTACATGCTCACTACATTTCTGTTGAATAAATGAATGATCACCCCCATTTTACATACTGGAAAACAGAGGCTCTGAAAGGTAAAGAAATGCGCACAGGGTCACACAGCTGATAAAAGGTGCGGCTCAACTGGATCAGGCAGCCTGCCCTGGAGTGCTCACAATGGCAGAGCGGGAGCCAGGTCTCCTAGGGCCTCCCTGGAAAATCAAACTAGGGCAGGTGAGGATAAAGACGGAATTATGCCTACTTGCTTCAGAATAAAATCGGGCCCCTCAGCAGTACTTCCTCTTACCCACTCCAACCTGGGAAATGAGATCAGAACTATCAACTGCAATGTCTAGCGGCTCCAAGAAAACCAAATGTCAGAGCCCAGTTGGAATTTCTCAAGAATTTTCTGTCCCTTCCTGTGTTCATTAGTTACTAATTAGGCATGCTCTCCTTCCTGGGGCTTCCTCTGTGGCTGTGGTGGGAAGGGGCCCTTCCCTGCAGGACTTGGGGCAGCTGCTGAGCACACTCTTTGACAGCGAGCATCCCAAAACCCACAAGAGCTTTTCAGGGCTGCCTGGCAGGGTGGCCACACCTGAAAGGCTGGTGACAACCTGGGCAATACACAGGCCTTTTTCCAGTCTAGGTATTAAATGATCTCTTATGCATTAGCCTCTACCTGGTCTTCCAAATCTCCACAGCTCCCCTCACCTGCAGACCAACTACAAGGAAAGAGATGTGAACAATTGTGCCGCTCAGTCGGTCCCATCCAGACCAAATGCATCAGCTTAGCTTTCTAGGCACAAGCTTATACCCAGACAAGACCCTGGAGTCCTGGGTAGCCTCTGACAGGCCTCTTAACCTCTCTGAGCCTCACTTTCCTCCTCACAGGATTGTTGGGTGGACAGAGCAAAATATGAGACCTAAAGAACCCCGTACATATTTAGGCACAGAGTATGCCAAGACCTTGTGACCTTGGGAAGACCATTACTGAGAACCTCGGCTTCCGCCTCTTTAAAATGAGATAAAAATCTAGGATCCCATTATGTACTATGAGGGCTATTGTGCCTAATGTTTGTCAAGTGCTTAACACGATGCTCAGCACACATTTAATGTTACACGTTAGTTCCCTTTCCTGCCTTGTCTCCATGTCCCTAACCCAAGAAGCTCTCAGGTCCACCGCTACCACTATGGGCTCCAGGCTGCATTAACCTTCGGTCCCTGCAGGTGGCTTTTCTGGTCTGGCATGTTTTCCCTCATCTGCCCCACTTAGCAGGATAGTCCCTTCTCCTAGAAACTAACACTGACTGCCAGGCTCCCCCTCCCTTCTCTGAAGCCCTAGTGCACTCACAATTAAACGACCCGGTGCACCTGGCTCCCCAGCCCCTGCCTTTGTGCACACTGTCCCCTCTGCCGCCGGTGCCATCTCTGACCCACCACCTGGCAAACGCCTACTCAGTGTCTTAAAACCCAGTCAAGGGTCAATCCCTGTAAAGCTATCCCGAACCCACTTTCTCATTCCCAACACGGAATTAATTGTTCCTTCTCCTGCGCTCCAAAAGCACTTTGCACATGCCCTTATCACAACTACTACAACTACCTAGTCAGGAGCTTCTCAGGAGTAGAGAACAAGTTCTATACATCTTTGAAACACTAGTACAATGTCTAACTCATGATAGGGGCTCAATAAACAAACATTTATCAACTTGCTGGAGGATGAATGGATGGATGGAAAATGAAGGAGCGGATGGATGGAGGGGAGGAGGGAAAAAGAGACTAATCAATGTTCAGATAGACGAATGATTAAATGGGGAGACGGATGGATGAACAAATGGATGAGAGGGATGAATCTGTTCCTTTCACTGCGCAGATGATAAAGTTCATGAAATCCCGTAAGTTCATGCACCTTTTAGACCAGTCCTAGCGCAAGGCACAGAACAGGTAGTGTCCTGCTGTGCAAACTTCCAGCACTGGGACAGCAGACAGTGACAGTTCAAGTTCTAGTTCAAAGGACAGACACACACCTAACTAGAGCAGGCATGCACTGGCTCAGGAGCTGACTGTTAAACCTTCAGGAAATCTGCAAGCAGGTTGTTAAACACAGTCATTATTTATAAAAAATATCAGAAAGAAAAATTAAGAAAATCTCGTTTACAATTTTATCAAAAAGAATAAAACACCAAAGATTGGGTTTTCTTCTTTGGGCAGCTATTTCCTTGTTGTCCTTCCTTGCTGCATTACCAGATTGGTGGTCTAAAATTAGGTATTCAAAATATTCTCTAAAAGGATTAATACAATCCGTATGATTAGATATTTCTGAGTCTCTACCATGTTCCTTTATGAGGTGTTTCTGAATCCCAAAAGACCAATTTATCCACAATTACAGTAACAGAATTTCGGTGACCTAAGAGCTTTTGGCGATCGGATACAACCCTAAGTTTAATGTTGAAGAAAAAGAGGCCCATTGAAATTAAGTTACTTTTATGTTACCCCCAAACCCAAATATATGGCACTCTTAGGACCTGTATATAAATACATAGGGAAATCGTTCATGAGCCACAATAAAAAGTGAAGCAGATAAAAATTTAGCTTTGTGTATGATAAAGCTGAATTTAGAAAACTGAATAGTCTAAAAAGTAATAAAGTATTTACTTGCAAATTGTTTTAAAATTCTTTTCCAATTTTATTAAAATTTAATTGACATATAATGACCTGCATACATTTAAAATGTACGGTTTGCCCTGGCTGGTGTGGCTCAGTGGACTGAGCACTGGACTGCGAAGCAGGGGGTCACCAGCTTGATTCCAAGTCAGGGCACATGCCTGGGTTGCGGGGCCAGGTCCCCAGTGCGGGGTGCATGAGAGGCAACCACACATTGCTGTTTCTCTCCCTCTTTCTCCCTCCCTTCCCCTCTCTCTAAAAATAAATAAATAAAATCATTTTAAAAATGTACAATGCGATGAGTTCTGACCTATATATGCCCATAAGACCATCACTACAATCCAAACTCTTCCACCCACCCAAGCACTTCCCGGCAACCCTTGCAACTCATCCCTCACTCGACTGCCCCTGCAAGGCTAACACTGATCTGCTGTCATTACAGATTTGTTTAGGTTTTCTAGAACTAACTGTCTATAAACAGAATTACATTTTTAATGAATTAAATTATATACGCTTACAATTAAATTTTTAAAGGCTGTAATACATACTCAAAACTCATCACTTCCTAATTATCTCACTACATTTTACCATTGTTTGTGCTCTTGAGCCTGTTCACTTCTATTGTATTGACACGGAGGAAATGGTGTGCAAGGGTGTAGTGTTGCACATCTCTCCCCGAGTCTCTGGCCAGAGATGCCACATGGGCACACGGAAACCAGCCTTGGTAGGAAGAGTTACCAAGCAATCAGCAAGTGCTACCTGTCAGCTGTTTTACCCCCAGAAAGCCAATCATTAAGCCACTAGGCAAACACAAGTGAAACAAGAAAAAAATTGTCAATGTTCCCCACACCACCCCCAAAGGGGAGGTGTATGAGTATGCAAATTTAGGGGAGTAGAGACTGAGCTAAAATGCTTTGTGTGAGAAGAAGAATTCAGGGAGAGAAAGGGATAAGGTTCAGGGCTGGGAAGCAGGGAGTCTGTGGGGCTGCAGGTGGAAGAGGCCCTGGAGACAAAATCCAGGGCCATTTCATGAAGTTGTACATGATCAGAACTGTCCCCTTTCAATAAAATCTATATTCTTACTAGTGCTTTCCAGGGCAAGTGAAATCCTTCTTAGGTAAACCAAGAAGCGCGAAGTCCTGTTTCCCAGTGGGTGAAGGGACAGGAGAGACCAAGCTGGAGGCACGCATGGGTAGGTCGCTCCCAGTTCAGAGTGATGAGGTTTACCCACAGGGACCATCGGACGGATGGTGAGCTCCAGGTCTCCCCATGCAGCACGTAACAGGGCACTTCACGGATGGAACGCCGGCTGAAGTGAAAGGCCCTCTTTGCTGCCTCTTCCTTTCAGCATAAGCCTCCTGGGTTTTGGCATTGGTCTCCCAGACATTTCTGGTCTCCAGCTGCCCTGCCTCTCCCTGCCCCCACAGTAACTCCACCACCCACAGAGGTGTCCCAACTGGCCCTGCTCACAGGGCTCCCTCACTCCCAGGCACTGCCTCCACCTGACCTGGGTGATTAAAACTCACCTGAACCTCCTTCCCTTCCGTGGGAGCTTGCTAGGTCCCAGGTAGGAAGCTGCCCCCAGGGATGGCCAGGTGAGTCACTGTTCCCAATTAACATTTACATTTCCAATGGTGTCATCAATACTTCAAAGCTGGGAGGCTGATGTGAAGAAATGGAACCTAATCACTCTGGCAAGCGCAGGAGAGATTTTTCTTTCTCTTTTCTACTCTTTTTTAAACCAGTGAATGGGTTTTCTTTTGTTTGTTTGTTTTGGTTGAGACTTTTTAGGACCCTTCAGACCACTGCAAGTGAGTGGCCACAAGCTGTACACTGCTTATTAAAATCCACAATACCCAACACAAGCTGTGTGATTATTTGAGGATTCTCTCTTACCCAAGAAAACTGAGTAGTGGATGGTAGTTTAAGGGTTCCCCGGGGTCAAGTTTCTTGAGATTACACAGCAGCCAGATTTACTAAGGGAAGGGGACTCAGTGAGGACCCCAGCATGGGGGCACCTGTGGACAGCCCACTGTTCTGCTAGAGGAGCTGTGACTGAAGGCAGGACGAAAGCAAGGTGGGGGCATCTAGCTCTGGTTTCCCTTTCAGAAAGAGGGCGGTGGAATAGCTCAGGGACACTGGGAAGTTGATGGGGCAGCAGGCATCCTTATCCTTCCCCACTTCGAAGTGTAAAGAAGGAATGACTGCATGGATTTCCCTGACTGCATGTGACAAGGAGAAACTGTTTGCATGAGTGCTTACAAGTGTGAGACCAGACCTGGAGTTAGATCCTGGCTTCACCTCTTAGTGTACCTAAATCCAGGCAAGTCACTTAACTGAGCAGTTTCTGCATCTATGAGGTGGAGATAGTAGTACCTAGCATAAACTTACATTAAGTATTAAATGAGAAAAATCAAGCACCTGTCAGCATGCACACATAGGTATTTGATGAAGGATAATGATGCTTCTTAAGGAAGGTCCAGGGGCTCAAAGTCTTTGGGCCCAGGGTGACCTCACACAGTCTGACATCCTCATAAACGGTCAGAGAGCAACATCCCATTGGGCAGAGAGGCACAGGGCCCAGTAAAGACAATGCTGTGCCACTTGTGGGAAAGTTGTGTGGCAATGCTTCAGAAATCTCTGGAGGGCAGGCAGTACCCAGCAGTAGCTGGCACTGAGCTGACCCTTCTCTAGTCAGGAGTCTCCTTCCTTTCTCAGCAACATCGCGGCCAAGTGACTTGGCCACAAGTGGAAGTAGCCGGTGCCCTGGGCCCCTCTCCAGGCCAGATGTCAGAACTTGGAGGCCTGGGGTATTTAGGGTTTTCCGTGTTTGGTAGTTTTATAATAGGCTTTTACTAGGAAGACTAAAAGATACCAAGCTGGCACCCAAGAAAGAAGGAGCATCTCCCCTACCCTGGGGACAACCTGGCCCAGAGCACAAAAGAATGATTTGCACAAAGGTACTATTTATTTTACAAAGTCCTGGGAGAAAGCCCCGATTGATTCATCTCCAGAAGAATAAAGTCCTAGTGACAACAGCTTAGCCTCCCATCTGCAGTGGCTATGATTCATAAAGCTCTCGGGTAGACAGGCTCTAACCTGAGCCTCGCACAATCTGGGGGAAAGGGGAGGCAGCTGCATTCTGCCCATTTCATAGATGAAGGAAGAGGGCTCAGCTGGACAAAGATTAGCATCTGCACTCAGTGCAGATACTTCAACGCTGTCTGGTCATCCAGGTGTCACAGGGCAGTTACAAAAACCAGGCCAGGTCACTGGATGGCCATGATGGGGAGAAACTTCTAGGACAAAAACAGGAGGGAATCTTCTGAGAAAACAGGAATTTGAATCCTGTGTCTACTCAGACAGATAGAGCAGGAGATGGAAATCCCCGTGCAGTATGAGAATGTTCACTGAAGCTCAGAACCACAGACCATAGCTTAATTCTACTGAAATATCTATTTTTAGCATCCTGCCTCAAAAAGAAATCTCTTCCAGAGGGCAGTGAGCCTAGATCCCGGAGCTAAAACATAATAATAACTCAAAGACATCCCCGTTAACTGTGCTTCGCCTTGGGTAGTGTCAGACCTCTAACGTGAAGGACATAGTGGTGTCCAATATCCCAGTAGCCTTGCACCTTTAATGAGCCAACACGTCCGGAGGACGGAGGCAACAAGAAGAGGAAAATATTCGGAGGGCTCAGTAGAGCAGCTCACATAGAAAATGGCCTCAAAACTGCGTCAAAACCCCCCACAAAACTGGAGTTTTTTCCTACAGCATTCATATCAACGCCATTCATATCCTTGCATTTACAGAATATCTGCTCAGCCAGACAAACGTCTTAGGGGTTTAAACAATTTATAACCCATCATTCTAAAGTCAGTTATGCGCAATTATCACTAAGCAAATAAGAGCAGCTCACTCTTCCCTGGAAAATAAGCCCTGACTAAAGCTTATAAGGTTCCTGGGGCCTAGGAAGATGGGTTGGGGGAGGGGCAAGGAGGGGGCCTGTCAGGGAGGAAGATACACTGCATCATTTTTGCAAGCTAAGCAAACCACATCAAAGTTACCACTCTGATTGTCAAACCAGAGCACCACTCTGTCACAAGCCTCAGGACTACCATTACCCCAGGGTTACATTAACAGGTTAAAGTTTAAGAAGACATAAAGGAAAAAAAAAACAACCACCTCATCTTGCCTTGTTGCTCCACGTTGCAAGCTCCTAGATGGATTCCCCACAGGAGAGAGAAAGCTAGGAGGTAGCTGCTGGCTGGCTGGAAAGATCCCATCCAGGTTGTCTCGGCCAGGGGCAGGAGAGGTCAGGAGGGGAAACCACTCCAAGTTTCCCCAAACCAACCCCTCCTGCAGTGAAGCCCTCCAGAGTACTCCTTATAGCTCTTCAAATCTTTTACAGAGGTCACTCTACCTCCCCATCTGAGATACGCCACCCCTGTTGGCATCCTCCACCCCCGACTGCTGCCATTGGGGTTTGCAATTGTATTTTTTCAGGCCATCAACAACCTCCAGACACGTCCTCTCTACCTGCTCTAAAAATACTCCACTGGGTCCACACCCGGGAGGACACAGGAAGCAAAAAGCAACGAGAAGGTGGCAGTTAGTCCCGAGAAAGCATTCTGCAGATGAAAGGCTGGCTTGGAGTCCTCATGTTCCTACCTAGCGTAGAAAATAGACCGGAACCATCTCTAAACACAATGCCAATTCAAGCAAACTTCATCCTCTCCCCACAGACCCTGTCGGGGTCCCTCAAGGTTGCTTACCACTTTATAATGGTCACAGGATTCCCAGCTTTGGCCCCGGGTGGGGACCCATACACTGATGCTTATAGGCATGGCTTGACCTACAGCACGGTCCCAACACTCCTCCGCCTGCGCCCTCTTGGGGTGTCTAGTTCAAAGCACTGTGGAGGCGTGTGAAGCCTTGAAGGTTAATTTTAGCTGAAGTCACACTCCCGCTGTGGCCAGATTTTCTTACACAGGCCACCTCCTGAATAGCAGCAGCTTATGTTACCCCAACCCGCTGGGCGGCCTCTGGCCCTCAGCCCCAACTGCAGCCAGCTACAGCTCTCCCTCTCCATCTCCCCAGCAAACTCTCTTCACCCTCCGAAACAATCCGACTCTTCGTGCTTACACTCAGGGAAATAGATCACAGTTCCTTCGCTGTCCCAGGCAAACAAACTTGGGACAGTCCCCTCCTCACCCACACACACGGCACAGGCTTGGTGAGGAAGCTCTAGGCCATGGGGCTGTGCAAACTGCACTTGAACTGGGCGGCGGCGGCGGCTGCGGCCACACGAGAGCAGAAGCCTGGTGTGCTCTCACTTTCTGCAGTGAGGTTTTGACAACCTCTGTCCGTGCTGTTGGTTGTGTGGTGCCCACACGTGCCTTGTCTCTTTCCTGTCACCGTCTCTCTGTCAAAGGGAGGAATAACACCGCCCACCCTTCCATTTCTCAACAGGCTGACGAAGGAAAGGAATCTCACTCCTGCAAAGGAGGAGAATGTAAGCCTTCATTTGACTCTGCAGAGGTTCTGAAGAGGCTACCGGGGCATTTCCACAGCTGCCGGATTCCAGATCTCAGCAAGTGGACGAGTGTAGACTTCAGGAGGAAGGTCATCAGGGGCAGCCCATTTCAGGACTCGCTTCTCTCCAAGATCAGTGATTGGGACCTAGGAGCTTACGGTACCAGTTCGTGCAAGAGGTGCCTGCCAGACGGAATTCTGTTATGCTTTTGAGAATGTGCTTTTTCTTTTCTTTTCTTTTACAATGTAGACAGGACCATGGAAAGGCTATGGGGAAATGAAACAAATCCAGAGTGGGCTACTAAGATCTTCAAACAAATCCGATAGCCTATAACTTTGCAGGAAAAACGCTGGTATGCAGCATCTGAAATAGACGTGAGAACCACAACCAGAAGCTACTCCGTGTAGGATGCAACGCAATGTCTTTGCCCCACCTGAGATCTATCTGCTACACTCCCGTGGCAGCCTGGGCCTCTCCTTCATAAGACTCCTTACGCTCGTAACCACTTCATTCACACAGGTATTTATGGAGCATGTACTCTGTGGCAGGTACTCTTCTAGGCTCAGAGGAATCAACAGTAAGAAAAGTACTCTTATGGGGCTTTATTCTACTGAGGATGAGGGGTGACAGAGAGGGACAAAATGGTGATATAACTAATGAGCAAGCCAGTATCAGCAAACGATAAGTGCTATGACAAAAATGCAATAGAGAATGAATGGCAAGGAGTGGAGGGATACCACGGTAGAGAAATCAAGAATGGCCTAAGGAAGTGATGTTTAGAGACCTAACATACGAGGGGGAAAACCATGCGAAGACTCAGAGGAGTGGTTTTCCCAAGCCAGCAGTAGCAGCAGCAGCATCTGGGAACTTATTAAAAATGCAGATTCTCAGGGCCCACTCCAGACCTCCTGAATCAGAAACTTGGGGGTGGACCCACCCAGGCTGGGTTTGAACAAGCTCCCCAGATGATTTTCAGGCACACTCCAGTTTGGGACCCACTGATCTAGTGAAGAACATTCCAGGGGGAAGGCTCTAAACAACAGGAATCTGTGGTTTTACTCACCTCTAAAATTCCCAGACATCAGCCCAGCACCTAGCACATAGTGGGAATCCAATCAACATTTTTTGACTGCTAGCCAACCTTAAAGTCCCAACCCTCTAGAACCCAGACAAAAATCACAGAAAAATATAAATCACAAGTCTTGTGTTCGTAACACTTCAGCAAAAGCACCCACAAAAGAAGAGAAGGAGGTCATTTAGAACTCCAGGTGGCCAGTGGGAAGCTCTTTCTAGGGCCTGAAGCTGCCAGCCGCTAGCTCGGCTCTTCCCAATCTAATAAGACTTGGCATCACAAAGTTGGCAATTAGATTTCCTGTAAAAGGCTAAATGCGGTGGCCTTCTGCTTCCTGATTCTGAAACTCAGTAAGAAAGGCATTAGTGTGTGACAGCTGGGATAATCATTTAATTGATCTTTTCTACCCACGGAAGCCTCCTTTCCCTGATCCAACCCACTGACTTGTAAATCAATGTCACCTTCAATGTAAGCCAGAAAAGGCAGGAAAAAGCACCCTTCTCCCCAAACCAAATTGGAGTCAATTTCCTAATGAGGCCTTGGTGAGACTCTAAATGGGTGCCACCATTTCTTCCCCTCTGGCCTCTTCCTGGGCCACCCACACAGCTCCATCCAGGCTAGTGGGCGCTCCAGTGACATGCAAAGCAAAACAAGGGGCTTCCCACAGTAGGAACACCAAGATAGAAGGGCATTGATTCTCATGTCAACCAGACCCAACTGAAACCCCTGAACTGAACACTATTTTGAAAGCCTCTGCAAAGGCATTTGGCATGTAGGAAGGGTTCAATAAATCATATTTAATTTTCTCCTCCTCGTTAATGCTATATGCAATTTCACGCTTTATTCAACAAATATTTATTGAGTACACACTACGCACCCTTACTGGGGAGAGGATGATGAGAAAAACCAACACGGGACACCCTAGTGGCAACATACTCAGTGCCTGTATCTTCATTTCTAATACTATTTGCCAATACGAGGGAGCAGAGCTCCTTAGAGAAATTGCTGATTCTTGGTCTGCAACAGAAAATATTCAAGACAGACCTGGAGCATAACACAGCGCCAGAAGGTAAGGACGTGCCCCCGCAGCAAACCACATTGATGGGGGTATGTCAAAGGGACACAGGAGCTGAGTGAAAGGGCACCCCAGGGCCAAAGTGGGGACGATTTGAGCAACAAAATTAATAAAGTAGTATTAGATGAAAACCCAATATGGAACAAAAATATCCATTATTCCATACTAATATAAATAAATGATTCAATAAATAAATAACTAGAGACAACGGAACAATCCCTCATGCGAACAGAATTTTAAATAATTTATGTAGCTATTCAAGGAAGTGAAGCATGAATGGCCACTTCTTAAGTGTGAGCTGCACGGAGACAGTAGAGAACAGGAGCAAAGAGCAGCTTTACGGGAGGGGCCTACGGACACCAGATGACCAAGATTAACTTCAGCATCGGCAAGTCATGTTGATGGCATGTCCCCGTGACAACATGTGATGAGAACGGCAATTTGTCTCTGTGGTCTTCCTCTCCAAACCCCACAACCCCAGCCTAATCACGAGGAAAAGCATCAGACAGATTTCAACAGGGGCAGGAGGTGCCTTCCAAAAACCACCTGACCAGTACTCCTCAAAACTGTGAAGGTAAGTCTGACAAGTTGTCACAGCCTCAAGGAGCCAGCCCGAGAAGATATGACAACCAAGTGCAACAATGGTGTGCTGGGTGGGATTCCAGGACAGGCAAAGGACATCAGATTTAAAAAGTAAGGAGAGCTGAATAAGGTACAGACTTTAGTTAACGATACTGCTTTAATACCGCCTCATTCATTCATGTAAGTTAACAACAGGGACACTGGGTGCGGGACACTCCCTGTACGATCTTCACCATTCTGTAAATTTAAATCCATTCTAAATTTTTAAAAAAGTTTATTATTGAAAAATATACAAAGGTCCGCAGCCAGATTCAAATACCCAATTCTTAAACCCCCATGGATAGCATGTAGATCTAGCCATTTCAGGGCAGAACGCTTTGCCTGATGTTAGATTTGGAACAAAATTTCAGAAATACCATTTATTTGCATGCACACACACACACAAACATACCATACATGGTCATATGTATAAAGTTTATAGCCTAGTTGCTATGTACAATAAACTCTTCCTGCAGGGTTGAATTTTCTAGAATGCTCATTAGTAACTGTTAAGGATAAAAGGACTTAACAAAAAAAAAAAAAAGAAAGCATTCAAAACTCCAGGTTTTGCTTTGATGCTTTCAAAGGGACCATGAAAGAACTATTTGTACCCAAAGAATAAGGTTGGGACTCTCCCAGTTAACGACCCTGAGCCCTAACTCAAAAGATCCCATTTGTCCTTAAAGATTCTGCATTTGGTTCTTCCTCACCTTTCAAAGAAGAAAATCAAAATGCCTGCGGTTCCCTCAAGCTAACCAGATCAAATGTGTTGTAAGACATTGTAACCGATAATGTAGTTAGAAAACACTGGGTCCCAAGAACTTCAGCATAGCAAAAGCGTTTTCAAAATGACGTTAAAATGAAACGGCCCATGTTCTGAAAATTTTTTAAGAGGAAAAAAATACTCTCCATGCAATTGCTAACGGAAGCTGGCTTTTACCAGCAATAGGTGGCAGCATTTCCGTTCGCTGGGCCGCGTTCTGCATAATTGTACTAACTATTAATAGACAATTAGAAGCAAAGGGTTTTTTAAGGTCCTGCCACATCCCTGTTTTCCATTAAAGGATAAACTCTTTCTACAAATCACTTTTGCCAGAGATAACAAAATCACATCTCTCTTTTTTAAAAAAACAAAAGAAAAAATAATAAAGTGACAAATTAATTCCTCCAAACATAATAAAACTAATTTAATCATCGTGTCCTGGCCATCTGCTTCATAGATGTAAATCTAACTGCATTTTCTACTGCCTGATAACTTGCTTAATTCAGTTAGTTCTTGTGACCCTGCTTTTGTGAACCGTTCTCCGTGAGGCCTTCCCCTGGCGGCTTCTGGACAAGAAGCCGGCTGAGCTGGGAGTGTTTCTCTATGGAGCGTGGGGATGCAGCCCCACTCCAGCTGGCTGCCAGGCCACAAACCAAGTTTTAAAGAAGGCAGCTAAGGTGGCTAGAGTTTCAGCCGACCTGAGCTGGATAATGGGTACCGCTGAGCACTTCCTCAGTGTCAGGCAATAAGCTCTTTATATGCACTTGTCACTTTTAATCCTCAGAATCTTGGGAGTTGGTTTCTAGGACTAGTCCCAGACTCACAAGGAATCTGAGGTTCAGAGACATTAAAACACTTGCTTCCTGTCTTAAAACCAAGCTTGTCTGACCTGACAGCTCAAGGCACTGGTCACTATGCAGGTGAGCCCACGTGACACTTAGGGCTGCTTCTAAGTCTGGGCTTCAACAGAGGCGCCAAAAGGTGCATGGGGCAATGTGAAAAATGCAGTATTCAAAGGAAAACCACAGTGCCAGTTTCTAGATGCTTCCTGCTCCATTTGGATGGGAGATGTAAAAAGAGATGAGAGTGTGGGAAGAGGGAATTCTTTGATAGGAGGGTATCGCTGGAGAACCACATGCTATGAACACATCCTGCCCCACCCACTCCAACCTGGGGTGGGTGGGTATGTGCTTCGGCGGGGGCACTGGGGAGCCTGACCGGAATAACCCTGCAGTGAGGGATGCTGCAGTCTGTGATCTGACTCCTGCCCTGAGAATCTAGAGGGGGAGAAAGTGGGCACTGCTGATGGTTTCAGTGGTGCAGTCAGGAGATCATCACAGTCAGGGACTGGCCTGCAGCCCTCACCACTATGGCAAAGGATTAGAGTATCTCCTCAGAGAGAGCGCACACCTCGAAGTGCCCCACAAAAGAAAGACGCCTGCTTTCAACAGAGCAGCACACCAGCTTAGGCAGGTCCCTCCAAGTAAGTGTCTTTCCCTCTGCATAGTCCCCCGGGTGTGGAGGGGGGCCAACTGCTTTCATTCTGCAGGGTCCTGACCCGAATTCAAGTTTGGAGATTCAAGTAGTCTTGTAAGGGGGATATTCTCCTCATTTCTCATTTGAGACTATCTTTGCAAATGACCGTGACCACAGCACAGTCTATGAGTGAGCAGAAAGGCCCTGGGCACCCAGCACCTTCACCCGTGGCAGAAAAAACACCCAGTGCGATTTGTCCCTAATCACACTGGCCCAATATGCCAGTTACATGGATAGTCTCAATTCTCACTTTGTGCTAGAGTTCCCCTGGGGAGATTTTAAAAAACACAGATGCCCAGGCCCCACCCTCAAAGATTTATGATTGATTCTACAGGTCTGAGCGACCCACATACCTGCCCTTCTTTCCAAAGTTCTCTAGAGGATTCTGATGCCCCGGCAGGGTTAGGAACTATCAGATCACACTCTAGGTGCAAATATATGGATAATTATCTCTAAAAGGGGAAAGGAAGAGCATTGCATCAACACCCAGGTCACTTTCTAGTATTTAGAAAATCTGTATTATACCATGAGGCGGGCAGCATGGTTGTTACAGATGTCTCCCAAGGGAGGGACTCCAGCACTGCCTTTGCTAACGTATCAAAGCGCTGGCATATGGTAGCATACAAAAACGATGAGAACATTACAATCAATTCTCCACCCCCTGTCCAGAAGGTATCTTCATCGCACAGATAAGAGAACTGAGGTTCCGACATGTTATATGTGCCTAATGTCCAGAAGTTAAGAGGGAAGGTTGACATTTGACCTAGACCTTCTGCTTTCAAAGACCAGGTTCTTAACCAGTGTACCTCCTTCCTAAGAAGCCACATTAATGCAGAGATCAAGAGTACTTTCCCCTGGCCCCAGGGCTGCTCAAGTTCCAAAGTTTAAGTTGAAGAAGTGCAGGTACTTGAGATGAAAGGGATCTGATGGCAGCAGAGGTGACTAATGCATGATAATTTCCGACCCAGAACTTCAATGTCAAGGCCACTAAAAAATAGTTATCACATACCAGGTAATATCCCTTTGATGGAGAAACAGAACTCAGGAAAGGAATATTTTCCAATGAGAAATTCACAGGAGAATTCAGCCATCTATAAAATACATCAGTTTATAAAGCCAGAGGGAATTCTGCCTGACATTTTAGGGCCTTGTTTCTTTTCATATAAGGGTGTGGGAAAGAAACTCTATAAAGATGGAACGCCGTGGCTACTAAGGCAAACTCAGGATGAATGAGCTTTTAAAAACTGCTGTTCAGTCAACTCCAAGTGACTGAACTATCAGGGGATGAAATAAATAAATAAAACCCTCTGTAGTGGCATTCCAGGTTCAGAAAGCAGACGCGCATGGTTTCGTGGAAATTACCCAGGCTTTGATTCCAGGCAGAAGTTGGCTGGAATTCTGGCTCTGTCACTTACCCACTGACCTGGTAACTCTGAGCAAGCCATTTAGCTTTCCAGCAAGCAGTGTTCCCTTCTGCAAAATGGAGAAGTGAAGACCCTGGTTTAGAGGGATGCTGGCTAGTGGTGGGGCAGGCGGGGGGGGGGGGCAGGATGGGGGAGAAGGTGCGCCAGGGACGATCCCAGAAGCCAGAATACAGAAGTCCCTTCAGATTTCATAGCGCATCTTTTTGAAGAACCTAGATCAACACAGTGAGATATTTCAGATAAATGGGAAGAGACAGACCGATAAGGAAAGGCAGCTTCATGGCATATGAAATTTTAATGACAGTGACAGTTCAGGTTAGGTTCTGGTCAATGGGAACCATAAATAGCTGTCACCTAATGGCCGTGTCCTCTTGAAAATGGGTTATTCATCTGAGTCCCTCTCCCAGAGGACAGCTGCAAATACCATCAATACTGGCACTAAGCAACAGCCTTATTTATAGCCAAGGGACAGATTCCAAAGATAGAAGAGGTCATCGAGGCTGAACCTCTCTTCTCTAAACTCCCAAATTCCTAGAGGGCTGAGAGGTAAGGCAGGAGAGCAGGTCTTACAGGAATGTCTCCAGATAGTGGCAAAGTATAGATAAAACTCAGAAAAAATGAAAGGTAAGGAGAGGTTGAAAAAGAAAGAAGCTGTGAAAGGAGAAAACGAGGGTGGCACTACATACGCCTGTGCTGCTGCATTAGCCCCCAATATCAATGAGACTGCTAATACCTAACCTCTAACACGTGAAGAACCTCTCAGGGTCCATCAGCATGCGCCCAGATCCAAGCAAGGGCCAGACAGCCTTCCCTCAGCCACACTTCCTGTAAAAGCATTCCCCAGGACCTGCAGAATCAAGCCCCAAAACCTTAACTGGACTCTCAAGAACTGCTACTTAAGCAGGCCCCCTTGATTTCCCACTCCTCCCCTTTACTTCAGCCCCATGAAAGTAGTGGCAATTCCTCACAGAGAACCACCTCTTTCCGCCCTCTGGGCCTGCACTCTGAGGTGGAAATGCCAAGTCTTCACAAATTAGGATCCCGAGTATTTCTCAAAGCACAGCTGGTTTAAACACCATTCTCCCCTCCCCCCAAAATTTTCCTTGGGCTTTTCACCCAGGTACTTCAGTGTCTTGACGCCTATTTCATTCACATTTTACAGTCTCCGAGGGCAGGACCCATGCTAATTTTCCCCATATTCCCTTGAAGGTGTCGTGCCAGTTTAAGTGCCAATTGGTGTTTGCAGGATGGAAGGATGAATGGATGGACAGAAGGAAGAAAGAAAGGCAGGAGAGAAGGAAGAAGAGATGGATTTGATGTATTATAAAGAAACCAGCAAGGAACATATTATCCACTATGTCATTTGTCACCTGGTACAGCCAGGAAATGGAATGTTCTGGTTATCACAACTCTGATTAATAGAGTGCCCCTCCCCCAATGCCACTCCTAGATTTGACCGCTGACTACTACAAGACTGTAATAAAATCTGCCTTGCCTTTCAAATGAAATAAAGACAGTCTTTGGTCCAGGGTTCCCAACGCACTTGCATATCTTGCAAGACCAAAAGTCAGAAATTGTACCGTCGCCGCTGTGCTTGCCATACGTATGAGGCAGATGGTGTGGAGAACACAGGTTAAAACAGTCCTAGATAACTAGACATATGTTTGCCCAATCGCAACTGAAAATAAATAATTTTTCTCTATTCTCTTCTTCAGTGGAGTCCTACACAGCTAGTACGAACATTATACACTTTCAAACGGATGACCTGACAATTCAGCAGAGACATGAAGAAACACATCGAACCGCATGCGGTCAGGCTCTTTCCGCTCTGACCCGATAGCGCAAACCTGAACTTACAAAGTCAGTAGTAAAAGCCACTAAGTACAGTGGCCACGGATCACATTATAGCACCTCGCTCATTTCTCTTGCCCTTCATCCCCGCCCTCCCCTGCCTTCAAGCTCTCCTTACCCGTGCCAAATGTTCCTAGATGAGGCCCACATTTGACCATTTCCCAGTTCCACCAGCCTCTGATGAGGCAAGGCAGAGGAAAAACACATCAAAGGAGTCAGTCTGCTCTTATTTTTAACCTGGCCCCTTCCTGCTCGAAGGTGGCAGAACCGGTTCTGTTGCACACAAGTTTCTCCACAAAGCAGAGAGAGGAGTGAGGGGCTTCCTGGCCTGTCCCTTATCCTCCACCAACCATCTCTCTCACAAGCACGTTCCTGTGCCAGGGCACCCTGCTTTTGCTCAATGAATTACATGCAGTACCTCAGTCCATCCTCACAGCATCTTCTGAGGCAGAAGTGACTATCCCACTGTACAGATGAGGTAACCGACACTCTAAATGGGTGACTCTCCAAAGCCGCACAGGATATGAACCTACAATTGTCCTCATCACGAAGCTATGCTGCCACCGTTTCAGCAGGGAACTTGGAAGGAGGTGGCATTTCACACTGCCAAATGCTCTCTTGTCCTCTGTCCCAAACTGAGTAGCTACGGCAGCCTCTACAACTAGAGAGGGCAGTTAAAGGGTGAGCTGCAATGTTCCCCCTGCTGGGGTCCCATGGCAAAGCTGACACCATGCAATCAGAGGCTCCATCTAAGTTAAACAGACGCACTGGTGACTCTGCTCTACAGTTCTGCAGATATATCCCAGCACAATATGCCCACCTGGGAGTTTTTTGGTGCCAAGAGTGAACAGACGGGAATGTATTGCAGAAATATTAACCTTGGCAGTCTCTTGTCACGGTAAACCACTGGTTGAGCTTTAATGAAATTTTGTACAAGAGCAAAAACATCTGTATCTCTGGTAAAAATAAACCCCAGCCTGAACGCAGGACTGTCTTTGCATAAGACCCTGACGAACCTGGAGAGGACTGGAAAGGAAGCCTTTCTCTGCTATCACCACGACTGGTTACAGCAAACAGGACGGGGCTCCCCCCACTCTGTCTGTGTTCTCTGGGTTACACTTACGGGCTTCTCACGAATGAAGACATATCCTAAATTTGTGTGACTTTCCTAGTGGGCTTATCCGTGTGGGAGAGCAGAAGCCCTGCAAACTGCCTGTCCCCACTGACCCCTCCCAAGATGAATGAACACTAACACACATTCTGAGCCCAGACAGAACAAGAACAATGAGGTCTCGCTGCTTTAAGGATCCTGAATGAATCATTCATTCAAGCCCAGATCAAGAGCATGGGCATTGTCCTACTTTTTAAAAGATGAAACAATACGCCAGTCCACAGACCACAGGCCCCAGCAATCACACAGGAAAAGTCGCTGTCTGACTAGGGAGTGTGGCAGCTTCAGCCAGGTGGCCTTTCCTGAAAAATGAACAGCACAAGACCCCCGGATACCCAGAGGCACATAATCCTCTCCCCGTCTCCCTTCTGAATCTCCCGTACAAGCCCTGTGCTGGGTTCCCCCAGGGGTGAAGCCTTCTCTAACCCTAGGGAAGCCCTCTGACACTGTCTTAGAGAGCTCTTCCTTCCACTGAATTGAATTTTGGTCCTAATTTGGTGGAGAGGACCCCAGAGTTTAGTTCTTCCAACCCTTCAGAGAGAGAAAGTGGCATGCTGGCTCTTCTGTGCATCTTTACAGACCAGAAGTGCTTCCTTCACCTCCCTACAAACACCATTCATAGAGCAAGGGTTCAGTTCTCAGGCACCATGGCGGCCACCTAGAAAGAGAGTGATGATGCCTAATGATGACAATAGTGATTAACATAAAAGTAACAATCTTAGCTCCTATTTATTAAGCACATAGTATGTGGCAACACTGTACTGTACACTTTAGAGGTACTTCTAATCAATCCTCCCAACAACCCTCCCAGTTCAGGACTATTATTCTGTTCCGTTTACAGTTTGAAGAATAGAAGCTCACAGCAACATAACTGACCCAAGGCTACAGAGCTAGTAAGTGATGGTGTCAGGATTCAAACTTAGACGCATTCACCCCAGAGGTGGCCCCTCATTGTCACCATGCCAGAAGAGGGGTATATTTCAGCTCAGCCACATCCTCTGAAAATGGTCCCCAATGTGGTCAGACTGGCTCATGGAATACAGAGCAACCAGTGTGCAGGTGCCTGACATCACACTTCCACTGGTAGAACCCGAAACTGCCCTCGTCTACAGAGCAAGCACAGATCCTGCAAACAGTCATGGTGGCACCCTTTGCCTGGGGAGAAGTAAGTGTCAAAGAGGGAGCAGGAAAAGGAGAGGGGGAGGGGGTGGAAACAACCTGTTTATCAGCTAACAACCTGCAGGAATGCTGGGCCTGGGAAGACACAGCAAAGGAGAAGTGTCAGAGGTGCTGCCCTGGCCAATATACGTGGAATGAGGCAAGAGGGTGACAGCGTGAGCCTCCTCCCAGGAGCGTAGAGGGCTGGAAGGGAACTAACTGCCTTATGGGAGACCCAACAGGCAGGGGGCGGGGGGGGGTGGTTCTAGTTCCCAGTCAGGGGCAGGCTGCCTCATCACAGGCTGACTTTGTGTCCACCACTTTCCACTCCTCTCGCCAGGAGGGGACTCTGCTGTTGCCAAACTGGTTGGACTAAGTCACACACAGTAAAAATGACCTGACTGGCTGCCATATCCCTGATCAAAGCTGACTCTTTTCAAAGGCGAACTATCAGCAACTTGGGAGATTGTAATCAGACAAGGGAAAATAAACTATAAAGTTACTTCGGTGGTTTAAAAAAAAAAAAAAAAAAAAAGGCCTCCCTGAAAAAAAAATAGTTTTCTTTTGTGCTTCTGAAATTCCAAGTTCCTAATAACACCATGAGGAAACTTAGACACTAATTAAGGAATGCGTCTGGGTCCTGAGGTAAGACCCTAATGTCCCCATGGCCTGATGCTTTGTCTAAGATGGGGAAATTTTCCGAGGCAGTGAGCTTAAACCAATCAATCACCCACAGCTAGAGATCGGGCTGCGATCCCAGTGTTTGGAGACTGCAACTTTGCTTCCACACACACTCATGTTTTAATCACAGGGCAATGAAAGCACAAAGAGGTTCCAATGGACACACACACACAAATGCACCTTTACACACATACATACACACACACACACACACACACACACACGCGCGCGCGCGCGCGCGCCTCCCTTTTCACTACTTCTCTTTAGAGAGACAAGGAATCTCCACACTACTGAGCAAGAATCACACTAAGCTTACACCTCAGAACAATATGATTTAAAATCAGTTCAGGGCCTGCATCTTCAGAGTACAGTTTGGTCAGAAGAGAAATTTACAGAGCAGGTCTTGGGTATCTACCTAGAAATGGGAAGAAGAATGAACTTACATGTGCTACGTTGGAGAAAATGAAAATCTTTCTTCTCAAACCCTGAGGACTAGGAAACCCACAGAGGAGCCTAGGAGGGGACAGCCTTGCCTAGAAATCAACTGGGGTCCTCTCTTCCCCTTTGTGAGGCGGTGAGCCACCCCCAAGCACTTGCATGCCCAGAGGACCCACAAACCCTGAGCTTGTTAGAAGTGGGCCCAGAGCCACTCTGTAGAGAACAGCCAGTGAGGGTAGCACGCTTGATTGGCAGGGCCACAGCAGGACAGGGGTGCAGAAGGGGCACCAGGCTGGAAGGGGTGTTAGAGGGAAGCACCATGAAACTGTCACTAATGTCACACCTGTATAAACAAACAAATATGTCAATTTAGTAAAAGATGAGGGGCTCCCTTGGGCTCCGGGAAGCTGCCAAGGTGTGGTGTTCCACCCAAGTCTGAGGCCCTGGGCTGAAACCCAGGGGCAGGCAGCTAAAACAATTCCTTTATGAAATTACTCTCCTGAAGAGGAGCATGTTCCAGCCTCCTCTTGACTTCACTTGGTCCACACAAGCACAGTCTCTTGGGGCCCTGCTGCACTGGCCCATATATGAGGAACAAGGCAAGGGGGAGACAAAGAAAGGGGTCTGAACAGCACCCACACACCTGCTCTCTTCTTGCACTGGCACTGATGCTTCTGGGACCCTTTACCCTTAACAGTTCGCAGGTGCTCAGCAGGAGAAACAAGCAAATGCTGGACTCCCCTGGCAGAGGCAGGTGACAGACTTTCGGAAGTTCATGAGGGACCCCCAGCCTCCCCTCTCCCATGCAGCAGATGCCACCGCCAGCTGCAGCCCAGCACCAAAGTTGACCAGTTAGGAAGATACCAGACTCATTCATTGTACTGGGTTGGCCCAAAAGTCTGTGCAGTTTTTTCTGTAGAATAAAAGACACAGTTTTCATTTTCCCCCAAATTTCATTGATGTGGGTATTTTGAGTATGTTGGCTATCTCCTGCTATTGGCTTCTAGAGGGTAGAAGCCAGGGATGCTGCTAAACACCTTTCAATGCATAAGACAGCTCCACAGCAAAGAATTATTTGGCCAAAATGCCAATAGTACCAAGAAACATTGCAAACCACTTTTGACACGTTCCATTAATCACACACCTTCTCCAAACATGGCACAAATCTTTTTTTGCATTTCAGTTGCGCTTTTACCTTTCTTCAAATAATAAAGCATAATGCACTGAAAATGTTACATATCATCTTCCATCTTCAATATTAAAATGGCTGCACAAAAATTCACCAATTTTGACAAGTTTTTTTAAAATGTACGCTGATATGACAGCTGTCACAATACAATCTAACAAAACTGCCTCAAATGAAGTTAAAGACAATGAAGTGCTACTAGAGCCACCTTACGGAAAAAAACAAACCAACTTTTTGGTCAACCCAGTACATACCAGCCAACTGATTCCCAATCACATGCCGCCTGGCCACGCTGAGACTCACTGAGAGGTTCCCTGTATTTACTTGGAGTTGCTGCTGCTTAGTGGAGTTTAGGTGACAGGGACACACCACTTTGAGCATTCACAAAATTGACTCAAGGGAGATCTAGAACACCTCTTTACTCTTCTGCATCTTTCTAAATCCCAATCAGATTTTCTCTACTGGGAGCCTAGGATCTCTGCGGTCCTCGAAGGTGCACCAGGGGTCTCTGAGAGTTAACATGGGCATCAGAATGTTTCCAATCGACCCACAGGAAAAGGATGACTATACATCTGCCATGGAGTAAGCCTTCAATAGCTGGTAATGTCAATTTGGGCTGCTCCTTGGCAAAACTTTCAATATTACTCGTTACCCTCAGGATGAAGTCCTAACTGCTGAGACCTTGGCAAAGTCTTTTAGGGCCTAGCCTGTGCTCACCTCTCCTACCTTACCCCCTTCTTCCACTCCCTGAGCAGAGTGAAGGCGATAGGTGCTGGAAGGGTTAAAAGAAACACCAGCTGGGGTAGTCCTAGTGTTTCAAATCTATGGATTTGCAGATTTTGCTTCCAAGAATCCAGAGATTAATGACAGGCAGTTAGGTATATTAGAAAAACTACAGATTTGAAGTCAGTTAAATCTAGCCTTGCAAACCCCATCTACCTTCCACTTGGTAACCTTAGGCAAGTTACTTAATATATCTGAACCTCAGTTTTTCTGTGTGTGTGCAACGAGTATCATGTGAAGGGAGCTCTGGTGTAATGCATGTAAAGCACCCAACACAGTGCTTGCAACAGTGCGAGTTCTGGACCCCAAAGCCCCAGCTCAGGCTTCCGAAGTAAAGCTCCACCAACTCAGTGCTTGTTCCACAACTGGAAATAAGTACCAACACCCCCACCCCATCCACAGCCTCCTTTCCAACAACGCCCCCTCTGCCCTAGCCATCCCCACACATGCACGAACCACCCTCTCCCCACATCTTTTGAAAGCCATTTTCCCACAGCAGATCAGATTGGTAGTGAAGATTTCAAACCAGATTTATGAAAACCCGTAACTAGAAGATTAAGATTCCAAATGTCATCTGGATAAGATGGGCCAGATGCTCCAAGAATCACAAAAGCCTTGAGCTCTGTGCACTGGCAGAGAAGTGGGAATTGTCAAGAGGCTCACACCAGAGGGTCTGACTCTGTTGAGAAGGAAGTGCTCTTCCTCTGGGAGAGAAAAGAGGAAACACATTTCAGTGGGCTGAGTGGGCATGCTGCATCTCCAGAGGGACTTGAACACCATCAACTGGCATTTGATGTGGGCTTTTAGTCACTGGGAGGCAACTGGTATACAGGGTTGGCTCACTGGCCCTCCTCCCGGGTGGGTCTAGATGTGTGTCTGTGTATCCTATGGCTTCTGCCAGGGACCAGAGGGAGGAAAAGACCAGGACCAGGAAGAGAGAAAAGCCCTAGCAGAACCACCTCCCAGATCCCCCAAAACTAAAAACAAAAGGTGACAAATACTTCCAGAGAGTCTACCATATGCATTCCCACCGCGAGGAATCACACACGTGACTTCATTGAGTCCTGATAACAACCTGCTGAGGCTCAGCAGTGTTATCCCTGCTCCGTACAGGAGGAGACAGGTGCTCAAAGAAACTAGGTGATTTCCCCAAGTCCTACAAGCCCCAAACACAAAATGGCAGAGGAGGGATTCAAACCAGATATTTCTGATTCAAAAATGCACCCACTGTCCTAGATCTGGCTCTTTTCCACAACAACTGCCCCATCTCATTCTTTTCACAGAGGCTGTTCTACTCCCACTGACTACCGTCACCAGAGTAGCTCGGGCAGGAAGACAAGCCGACGTCACTCTCAAAGCATTAAAGAACAGTACAAAGAAAAAGGAAATGATTCCTGTTGGGAAGTTGACCTTTGACCATAGGCTAAGATCAAAAACCATCAGCAAGTGAAGGAAAAATGCTTTTCAGAAGGAATCTGCCTCACTGACCAAACTGAAAGCCTAAACTCACCTGGGATTCAGGAACTGGTAGGAAAACAGCTCATCCTCTTTGAAAAACCAATGAAGAAAATGGGGGGGGGAAGCCCTGAAGGAATAAAATATCATCAACTTCTCTTATCTCGAATGTTCTCTGCCCGAGGCCTTTTCTCATGTCAATCAAGCCACAGTCTCCTGCTAGTTCCACCTGCATGCCTCCACCTGGTCACCCTCCTGCTCTCAAACCTCCAATGACCCCTCTTATCCTTTGAGATCAAGCCCAGAATCCTTAGTCCAGCATTCATGGCTCATCATAACATGTCCTCAGCGTCACCTCCACCCTGACCTTCCCTCCATTGTGGCCTAGTGACTGGCCACACTGGCCTTAGTGTCAGGCTCACCTGGGTCTAGCATCATGGTTTAGCTGCCTAACAGCTATGTAGCTTTGGGTGGGTTATACTTAGGCTCTCTGCGGCTAAAATGAGGACAAGTAACATTCAGAGGAAGAACTGACCTACTGCATGTAAAACATCTTCAGAGATTGGAGATGTTTAAGCCTTCATCCTAAAAGACAGATTGGTAACATGGCACTATTCCACCTCGGACTTTCTCTGACCAGGAGTCTCTCTATCACGTCCCCCTACACATTCTGCCCAAAATTCTGCAAGGTTCAGATCAAGCCAATACTGTGATCCCCTTCCTGTGACCTTGCTGGTACTCACTGCTTGTTACCATGTATTGGGTTGGCCAAAGAGTTCATTTAGTTTTTTCCATAAGATGGCTCTAGTATACGCTTATAGTGTCTAGTATATTGTCTTTAACATCATTCAAAACAATTTTGTTAGATTGTATTGTGACAGCTCTCATATCAGCATGCATTTAAAAAAACTTATCAAAATTGCCCTGGCTGGTGTGGCTCAGGGGACTGAGTGTTGGTCTGTGAACCAAAAAGTCACCGGTTCAATTCCCAGTCAGGGCACATGACTGGGTTGTGGGCCAGGTCCCCAGTTGGGGGCATGCAAGAGGCAACCAATTGATGTTTTACTCATACATTGATATTTCTCTCCCTCTCTTTCTCCCTCCCTTCCCCTCTCTCTAAAAATAAATACATAAAACCATTTTTAAAATTGCTGAATTTTGTGCAGCCATTTTAATATTCAAGATGGAATAGTCAACATTTTGGGTGTATTATGCTTTATTATTGCAATAAAGGTAAAAACACAACTGAAATTCAAAAAAAATGTGCAGTATATGGAGAAGGTGCTGTGACTGATCAGATGTGCCAAAAATGGTTTGCGAAGTTTCTTGGTACTATTGACATTTTCGCCAAATAATTCTTTGCTGTGGGGCTGTCTTACATATTGGAAGATGTTGAGCAGCATCCCTGGCCTCTACCACCAGAAGCCAATTGCGGGAGATAGCTGATAGACTCAAAATATCAAAATCAATGAAGTTATTGGGGAAAATGAAAAATGTGTCTTTTATTTTATGGAAAAAAATGTAACAGACTTTTTGGCCAACCCAGTAGATGGGATTTGCATACTTACCCTGGCTAGTTATCTGCCTTATCTTTTTATGGTCATGTTGCCTATGGGCACCCAACATCCATTCCTGTCCCCTTCCATTTTTCTCCTCCATCTCCATACTATAGTCTGGAAGCTTATTCTGAACTGCCTTGCCACTGGGGTTCTCAGTGTGACTTAGGCTCCACCAGTAATTTGCACCTGCATGAGATCTGCAAGGCAGCAGTGAAGCAGAGGGGGCTTGGCAAGCAAATTCCAATACATGACAGTGGGGCTAGACTTCAACTCCAGGTTGCAGCACCTGGCCATCTTCCTGGGAGCCAGAGGTGGGTGGGTGGGTGGGGGCAGCAGGGTGGTGTGACAGCTGCAGCCTAACAGGCCCTCTGGAACTCAGCTATGGTGGGTTGGCCTTAAAACCAAGAGTCTTGCTGCACCCTCCTAACGTCTGTGCTTCCAGGAATTTTGCAGGTTACCAATTTCTTGTATCAAATCCCTTCATGCCTAAGTCACGTGAATGATTCCTAGGTTCTAGACTGACACCAACTGATCAAGTCCCCAGTGTGCCCTTCAGCTTCTCAAGCTTCTAACTATGTACCATATGGTTTATGGGCAGTTTAACAAAGAGCTCCAGTCATAGGAGCTGCTCACTACATGAGTCTATCAGGAATCCGTATGTATTTTCATCCTTGCAGCCAACTCAACCTAAATAGACACCTTCCCACAGCATCTCCAAAAGCCATGACAGTCTGTGCAACTGACACATACTAGTATATATTACCCAGCAGTGCCCATGGCCAAGGAGACCTCCACGTCTCTACAAAATCGTATGCTGGGAAGAGAAATAACCACTGACATTTGCCACATAGCAAACCTAGGGGACAAAAGCAGATCTGTCACTGGGACAAGTTTTCCCCATGCTTCCCAGTCAGTATCAAGTAGCAAACTCAGAACTGAGAGTTAGACCGAGACTTTCTGACTGTTCTGTGAGAGTCAGTAGCTCCTCCTCCCTTCCCCAGTCTGTCTTCCTTTCTCGCTGGTCAATAGGAGTCAGGTTTCCTTCATAAATCTTTATGTTTCATCAAGTGGGAGAGACAGACCGCTGGCATGCTTTACAAGGTTTTAGAGTTCACACTGCTGAACATTTAATTTTAATAGTTACATATTTTTTATGATTACTTTCTATTATATTCAATGATACTGCTTTTGGAATATAATTTCCTCATTTAATACATTTCTTCAAATTAAGTAGCCAATTTGAAGAAAACTCAAATAAGCAACACAAGGGGTGGACAAATATGGCAAAAACTATGAATATGGTATGAGAGTGAGTAAGCTTGGGTGACACTGACAAATCAAATCTCACAACTGTGTTTTGTGGGGAATTTCAAATATCTCATCTTCTGGGCTTATCAGGATGGTATCAGACAACTCTGAGAACATTCGTAATTCACTTTAAATGACTTTCTCTCCCACTTGTCTTCTCAGGCCCTTGGGAATAATTTGGCCTTACAGGAAGCTGTGGGATAGAGTCAGGAATTCAGCCTTTCACAGACTGGGGCGCAGGGCAGGTTGCTCAGCCTCGCTGCTTCACCCTGTGCCTGGGACAGGAAGCCAGTGAACACGCCTAGTTATTGCACAGGGTGCGGAGCAGGGGAGGAAGTTGCAGGTACAGCTCCAGATGAAATCACTAATTTCAATAATTGTCTTTAGTTGAATTTATTTACCTAAATGTAGTTTTCAAGATACAGGGTCTGGCACCAATAACACCCTTTTTACATTACAAAATCTTTTATTACAAAATCATTAGCATGTAATTCTGTAACATAACAATATCACACTCAAGCCCATCATATGACATTTTAGGTGAAATGTTCAAATTAAAACTATAAATGGCCCTGGCTGGTGTAGCTCAGCGGACTGAGCACAGGCCTGCGAACCAAAGGATCGCAGTTCAATTCCCAATCAGGATACATGCCTGGGATGCAGGCCAGTTCCCAGCAGGGGGCACAGGAGAGGCAGCCATACATTGATATTTCTCTCCCTCTCCCTCTCTCCTACCCTTCCCCTTTTAAAGATAAATAAATAAATAAATCTTTAAAAAAACTATAAATGATTACACTTATATTATTACCCTACCACCCACACTCAAGCAGGCAGTACTTCTGCCAGACCCTGTATATAACCCTAGTGTTAGGGAAGAAGTTTGCAAGAACTTTAATAAATGAATGTTCACTGGGAAAAAATGCTAGTATCTGGAAATACTCTTTAAAAATACTTGCTCATTTTGGGTCCTTGTGAGTATTTATGAGCATAAATGATACTGAAATTGGAATGAGCAATCCTTCTCCCCTCCCTTCCTGCCAGGGTAGAGTTGAGGTCCCTCCCTGCCCGCCCCCCCTACTCCCAGTGAAGCAGAGTGGGGCAGAGTGGGGCCACGAAGGGCCCAGCTTGGCCCGCACTGCAGGTGCCCTCACTGGGATGCAAATGCACTAGCTCCCTTCTCAGGACAGGACCAAGGGGTCAGGAAACAACAGCTGTGTTGGCATACAGTTGCCACCAAACAAAAGGAGCAGACTCCCTCGGCTGCAGAGCCCAGGTGATGCCAGGATGCAGATTCACAATTGCACAAGGGCAAGGAGGCGGGTGATTTTCTCTCCAGCCATGCTGTAAAATTGCTACTGGCACCAAGGGTCCCCCAAAACCCAGCATAAGAGAAAAGGATGGGAACAATGCCAAGGAAGTAGCTCACCACTGACAGCGCAGGATGGGGCCCTATGTGCTGTGGACCAACCACGGTCACTCTTGGCAGAGATGTCATGAAGTACATCCTAGAACATGTCTGGTAAGGGAAGAAGTCTCTGGGGAAATGGTTGTTCTAGCCCCTGTCGATACACTGGCTCACAATGTCTTTTAAAGGGTGAGGGTCCTGTCTGCTGCATAAGGCAGCCTGAGTTGGATTCTTCAGCTGAAATCCTGCCTACAAGTCTAGGATTTCAGAGAGGACACGAGAAATGCAACGTAAGACACTATGATGTGATATAACCAATAATACAAAAGGATACTTGGCGCCCTGATAACAGCTGAGGGGAAGAGAAACACTTGCTGGCTTAGGGGCAAGGAAGGCTCCTTATGACTCCAAGTACAGGCGTTCTCCTTCAGAGAACCCTGCTCAAGTGGAGGGCCTGTCGTTCAGTCCTCCCTTCACCCGACACATATTTATTGCCCCCCGCCTCTGGGCCAGATACTGTGCTAGGTACCAGCACTCAGTACAAATCGGACAGACAAGTCCCTGAAGTCACGGATCTTACCATAGAAACCTGGCGAGATGGATGATAACTTAACACATTTATAATTCAGACAATTCCAGGGCATGTGGTGTGCTACCAGGGAAGTGACAAGAGTGACACAGGCAGCGACTGAATGGCGGGGGGTCAGGGAGCAGCCTTCTCTGAGGATAAAATGAGAAGGAAGCTTCACGTGAAGGGCCGCCTAAGAATATTCTGGGCAATGCAACAAACAAGACAGAGACCCAGAAGTAGGGAAAAGCCTAACATTACAGCAACGGAAAGGCAGCCCCATGCCTGCCACCAAAGAGAAAGCGGTAGTCAGGTGACGCACACAAGGCATCATAGGGGTGTTTGGGTTTTATCCTCCATGCAGTGGGCAACCACGGAAGGTTTTGAACAGGGAGCAGCACAATCTAAGTTCTCAAAAGCTCACTCTGGCCACCTGTGGGAAGAACGGATGGAGAGGCGAGGTCAGGAAGAGAAGCGGGGAGCCCAGTTCCTTGGTGGTTGGAACAGTCCAGGTGCAAGCGGCTTGGGCCAGGACACTGAAGGCAGCGAGGAACCGCAGTTGAGAAAGAATGGCACACTTTGGCACTGAATCAAAGCTTCCTCGATAAATAAGTTATAACTTGGCTGGAATTTTACCCAGTGTCTTGACTGGCTTTTCTAAATCCAATCATCATAAAAGTGAGACTGATTACATGCACAGCCATTAGTTCTAAAGCTGAGATGGGCAACGAACATCGAACAACGCCTTGGAACTTAACAACAGTAATTACCCCATGATGTGTGCACTGAGACAAGCTCAGGGCAGTTATCTCCATTCTTTTTTTTTTTTTAATCCTCACTCGAGGATATGTTTATTGATTTCAGAGAGAAAAGAAAGGAGGGAGGGAGGGAGAGACATAGGAAGGCTGCTTCCCATACATGTTCAGACCAGGGATCGAACCCACAGCCTTTTTGCTGTGTGAGACAACGTTCCAACCAACTTAGCCACCCAGCTAGGGCTCTCCATTCTTATTTAGGAAAAATGGCTCACTCAAAACTGGGCTGTCAGGTGCTCCCTGTCTCCCTCTGCCTCCCCCCACTCCCCCACAACCTGAGCCAGTTCTTACTTTGCAGTTTCCAAGTTAAGAGCCTGAAACCACCCCAGAAGGCACTGTAACTTCGAACGAAGAATGTGCTCTGGCATCGTGCTTCAGTAAACCCAGAAGGCATGCGGAGATAAGAGTATTAAGGGTACCTATTAATGAAGCAAGAAGACTCAAATAAAGAAGAGACGTCCCAGAGGGAGACAAAAAACAGAGCCTGCATCCCAGCAGAGGCTGAGTTTCGTAATTGCTGATGAGTTTGCAGAGAAGGCCTCTGCTTCCCAGTACTCTCTACGAGCAGCAGAGGGGTGGCAGTGGGGGAAGCAGAGGTTTTTCTCCCTCCCTCTGGCCTGATGTGCATGCCAGTTAGAATGTGGGACATCAGTGGTCCCAGCAAATGATTCTTGTTTGCAGGGAGTCCTGTCCCTTGTGGCAGATGGTGGCTGGGCTGGGCACCAAGGCGTGGCCATGCTCTCCACCACCTAGAACAAAATCCCCCTGGCAGTGAGGCTTCAACTTACCAAATAACTTATGAGGGTTAGCGAGGAGGCTAAGCTACGAAAGGCAGGAGTGTCACTGGCACAGAAGTTCCTAACAACCTGAACCTAAGTACGTATTTGTTACAGAGACAAGCAGGAAGGGAGGAATCACCTCCCACTACCACTTAGATATGTAAATCGACCGTGCATGTAAAGAACAGGCACCCCGCCCCATGCCCAAGTAGTCCTCTCCCTATGCAGGGGGCTGTACAGAGATGGCAGAAGAAGGTGAACACTTGCAAATCATCTCCTAGGGCATCGGCACCATGATAGCTAGCAGCTCTGCTCACACAGGCTCACTCTATAACCCCACTAGAAATCCTCTTAGGTGGGAAGGAATGACCACCTCTGTATTGGAGGGGGATAAATGAAACCCAGAGCCATGTACCTGGTGCAGAGCAGAGCTGAAATCTGAACAAGTCCATCCCAAGTCCCACGTGCTTTCCACACGCACCAGCCACCACCCTTGGCCCAGCCAGGCTCTCCCCTAGGAGCACTGAGTGCCTGCTCTCTGGGCAGGTACAGTCCAGGATTCCAACCCAAGTGCTCCGTTTGCCCCAAACTCTTACCTAGCTTGAGAAAGGTGATCAGTCACAGGTGTTCTCACTTGGAAGCTCTTTCTAAAGGAAGCTCTACCTAAGGGAAGCTCTTGGAAGCTCTTTCTAGCACCCCAACTCTACTATACGTTGCTAGAGCAATGAGATGGGGCTCTCTCCTCTGCAGATTAAGATGCTCCTTTGAACAGCTCTCAGGCCAGCTTCTTCCTGCCCAGCACCAGGCCTGGAGACCTGCCATGCCAGTGTCTGCTCCCCATGGGCTCCACTCCGTACCTGGGCAGGAAGAGAACTTGGCGGGCTCAGCAGTGCCAGGCTCAAAGGCTGCAGCAGATTGGTGCATGCAGTGTGTGGGGTGAGGGGGTGGCAAGGGGAGGGGTTCCAGGATGCATTTCCCTAGCCTTGGCCTCCAGTCATCTGGCAGCTGGTGAGGTGGTAATGGTTAACCCAGGAGGGTGCTCCATCCTCCTCTGGTGTCCTTGGTGTGAGTGACGTCAACCCCCACAGGACCCAAGCAACCAGAGCCTGGCACAGTTCCTAGCAGTGAATAGTTAAGGGTGTTGATTTTCAAGCCAGATTGATGTGGGTTCAACAGTGTGGCTACCTCTCTCACTGACTCAGGTTAAGTTATTATCTTCTGCGCCTTAGTTTCCTTATCAATGAAATGGGAGTATTAATAGCACCAACATCATAGAGCTACTGTGCAGATTAAAATGAGATTATGCACGTCAAGGCACAGAACAGAGCTTGTCACCTAGCAAGTCCTCGGTAAATGCTAACTAATAAAAAATACAAGTAATATTCTAAGTGAACATCACTGAGGGTGGCAGCAGATACAGCCCTGACAGCCTTCCTTTCTGCAAACAGAAAGAGAAAGGAACAACTGGAGCACCTGCCTCACAGCCCCAACATTCTCACACCCCTGGAGGCAGTAAGAGATCTGGCCATGGACTCGGCACCAACCACACAGGCAGGGGCCTCAGAGGCACAATTTGCAATCTATTAGACAATTCTGCTGGGCCAGCGTTATTCCCACACAGGAGGAATCCGAGGTTCAGAGATGTCACACGGCCAGTGAAAAGCAATTAGGATTCACACAAAAATAATGAGAGCAACTACTGCATGCAGTCCTTACACTGTGCTAGGTGCTATTCCGAGAACCTTACACGTTAACCCCTTTAGCCTGCAGCACACCCCAGATGTGGAGGCACCAAGATTATCCCTGCTTCACAGATGAGAGTAACGGAAGCCCAGAGAAGTTAAGCAAGGCCATGCGGTGAACAGCTGAGCTGGAATGGGAACCGAGGCAGGTTGGCTCCAGAGTCTTCCTTTAACCCTTGCCCTCACTACCTCTCTAAAAAACGAACACAAAAAGCCCCTGCACTGCTCACTGCTCTGTCCTGCCTCTAAGAAATGAAGTCTCCTGGGAGCTGAGGACACTTTTCTAATGAGTGACAACTGCGTTGGAAACAAAAAATGCACTGGGCTAAAAGTAGACTTGGGCTGTGATCTTACTCAGATCACTTTCCCTCTCTGGATGTCAGCTGGCCCAAGTATAAAAGGATTGGCTTGGACTAGAACTTTGCACTGAAATCTTACAGCTCTAACAGTATATGGTTCTCTGAAATGGGCCTTGCCCCCTCCCGCGGAGACCACGGAGTCCATGGAAATGTGGGCTGAAGTTGCTGACAGGCCCTTCCCAGAGCAGCCAAAGCACGTTTAATGGAAAAAGACGGCATGTGGCCGGGCACTGGAGAGCCGCCCACGAGTGAGCATCTGAGGCTGGGAGATCCTGGGCAATCCACCAGGCCCTTGGTTTTTCCCCTTTGGCAAAGAGAGGGAAATAACTTGCCTCGGTGGGTTGCTTTGAGGTCATAAAAATGGTCATAAAGCATTTTCCCAGATTCAAAGTCCCCGTTTGCAAAATGCTCTTGAACTCAGCCATGAGAAGAGTAATCAGAGAAGGCGGGACTTTGCAGGATTCCCAGAAAGTAGTCTGAGAATGTAAAGAATCTTCATTACTTCTCCATGCTTCTAACAGCTGAGAGTCTGGTCCAGAAAGAGGAGAAAAAGCCCCAATACTAATTCAAAGCAACTCAAAAGATATTCAAAGCAGTACCATGCTGTTTAGTATAAGTATATGCTATGCTGTTCCCCAAAGTCTTCATCTCCCCGTTGGAGCATACACTCTCTGAAGCTAAAAGTTTGTCTCTAATGAAAATCTGTGGACTTATTGATTCATTCCCATGTGAGACCTGAGGATGCTTCTCTGTATGCCAAACTGCCTAATTCTCATCTCTTTTTCTTAAGTTGGCCTTGATTCGAGCTAACAAACAGGCACTGGACATCTACTACAGGGCAGGCAGCATGGCATTTGTATTTTCCCATTGCTTCTAAAAGCTACGTAACAATAACAGCTGAAAACAGCATCCATGTCTTAGACCTGGGCTTGGGGAAGGGAGATCAAATCCTCCCTGTTAACGTTGTGAGAAGGTAAAAAAAATGATGTTGAGATTTCAACTACTTGCTTAAAATCTGCTTATTTTTATCATTATGTATTCATGTTACATTTATTACATGAATTCTTACTATAGAAAAATGACCCAATCATCCATTCGGCAATTATTTCGTTGGCAGCTGCTCTTTAATACATAGGCAATGTGCTAACAGTCCCGAGAGCTTCAAAGAAGAAAACTGGTATACTCCTTATTGCACTGGAAGTCTAATTCCGGAGTTCTGGTGTTACCGATTTTATTTTATTATTATTATTTTTTAATCCTCACCCAAAGACATGTTTCTATTATTTTTTAGAGAGCGGGAAAGAGAGAGAAAAACATCGATATGGAGAGAAACATCGACTGGTTACCTCCTGTGTGCCCCCAAGCAGGGATCAAACCCACAACCTAGGAATGTGCCCTGACTGGGAATAGAAACAGCAACCTTTTCAGTGCACAGAATGATGCTCCAACCAACTGAGCCACCTGGCCAGGGATGATGCTGTTATCAATTTTACACTAAAATAATGGCATCTCTCTCCTTCAAGAAAGGTAGTAAGCTTAACTCACTTATTTAGCACCTATCTTGTATCTGGCAGTGAAGACAGGTTTAAAAGCAGTAGAACATGATTCTTGCCTTCACGGAGGCGCTGCAATCTGTATTCAGGAGACAGCACCTAATGGTGATAGGTGTTATGAAGGAAAAAACCAGCAGCTAAGAGTTTGAAGAGGGACCTACATGAGGTAGATAGGGCAGGAAGGGTCTCGATGAAGGAGCTCCATTTAGGTGAGCCCTAAAGGATGAGAAAAGCTAGCTGTGGATAAAGTGCGGAGCACTGCATTCAGGTCAAGGGATGCCATGGGCCAACTCCCCTTGGTGAGTTCAGGGCAGGAAGATGCAGCTGCTGCCTGGTGAGCAACCAAAGGAGATGCAGAAGACAGTGTTGGCAGAGCAAATGGCGCAGAGTCTTTTAAATGGCAAGGAGTCAGGATTTTTATTCCTCATGCAAGGGGAAGCCACTGCCGTGGACTTGAAGCAGGAGAGGGAAGGGATACATGTGAATTCTGACACCACCTGGTGCTGCGTGCAGAAAGGGCTGGACGTGGACAACAGTGGACGATGGAGACCGGTCAGACTACGGCAGCTCTCTGAGTGAAAGACGACGGCGGTATCCTGTCGATGAGAAAATGAGATGCAGTCGGAGTTTAGACCCACTGGGGGGTCCGCTCGGAAGGACTTCCTATGAGAACAAAGGAGTGTACAAGAAGGAGGAATCTAGGGTGGTGCCCCACACTCTGGTTTGAGCAGCTGGTAGACGGCAGGCGGTCTGCTCCAGTGGAACTCAACAGCAGTGATTTTGCCCCCTAGGGGACGTCTGGAAATCTACGGAGACATTTTTGATTGCCATGACTGGGGGGTTGCCACTAAACACTCCACATGGGTAGAAGCCAGGGATGCAGCTGCACATCCTGTAAGGCACAGAGCAGCCCCCAAGAAAAAAAACAGTGATCTGCCCCCACCATATGCCAACAGCGCTGAGGTTAGGAAAGCCTGACTTACAGAAGTTGGAAAAGTGAGGATGAGAGTTAGTTTGATGGTGACTTAGCACCACATCTGGGACATATTAAATTTGAAACAGTCATGTTAAATTGTCCTTGGAACCACACTCCAGAATAGAGAGAGTAAAAACAGGACTGGCACCCAGGCCCCTTTGAAGAGAAGAGTCGGTCCTCTTGGAGCTAGAACCCAGTGGTCCTACTCAAAAACCTCTCTCCTGTTAGCTAAATTATGAAAGGAATTTCATAAATTCAAGAAAATTTGGGTCTTTACACTTGCCATTCACCCATTTGCAGGCCTTCTCTCTTCCGCCCCAAATGCTGCCTGTCCTGTAAGCCCAGCACCAAGTCCTAGATACATGAGGCTTCCGTAAGGACACCATCCGTGCTGTGTCTGAATTCAGGTGTCTGACTTTTCCCGCCCCTGCTGTGTGCCAGCAGCCTCTCTAGGTATGCCACCACACTGTCACCTATGTATCTCTTTAAGATTTCTGACATCCCTGACAGGAAAAGATCCCACCAGTCTTCCAGATAAAGAAACCAAAGAAGCACAGAGAAGTGAAGTAACTTGCCCAAGGCCACAATGATTTGGACTGAATTCTTTTTGTTTCCAAAATCAGCGCACAATACAGGCTGCCTTCCACTAATCTCCTACTGCGCTTAATCCACTGCCTTTGGATGAGTCCTCAGTCCTGCTTCAGACCGCAGCTCCCCGCACTGTCTTCCTGTGCACGCAAGCGACTGGCGCACACTCCTGCTCGGTAATTTGCAGAAGTGTGTTCCCTGTGCTCCTTCATACTAGTCTGGCCTCCCCAGCTGGGTGGTTAAGAGCTGAGTGTCAGAGAAGCATGGGAGGGAGGAACGGAAACTCCCCTTCACCATCTTTCCCAGATCCCACTTGGATTCCCCAAAGAAGGAAGGGACATTGGTGTCTTCCGACTTCCACCTCCATATCCACGGGAGACACCCTGTCTAATCTGACCTGGCAGAGATCAGTGCTCCTATGGGACCTTCAGAATCAGGCTCCATGCAGCCACTTTTACTTCTGGGGGGCAGACACCTCTGACTCTCTTTTGCTCTTTAGCACCTCCCCCTGGACTCCAGGTAGCCGGTTATGTCAGGGTGACCCTGTGGCCCATTCAAGGGACAGAAGGCAAGAAGCCTTCCTTTGGACTCAGGCCTCACTTGTGTTCTTCACATTTTATCAGAAGTCCCAGATTTGGGAAGTTGATAGGTGTTGCCTTTAAAGGTGCTCAGCCAGGAGAATAAAGGTCACAGGTCTCTGTCCCTAGGAACGGGGGAGGAATGCCAGCCCAGCGTTGACGTATGTTACACACTCAGAATGCTTGCATAGTCTGGGCCACAGTTTAGATAAGTATTCAATAAAACTTGAAAATTGATATAAATAGCCTTCAACCTGACTCTACCAAACTGATCCATCATGTTTTGCTCCCCTCTCTCCCCAACCTGCTATTCCCGCTGACTTCCTGATTTTTCTCCAGGACAATGCTGTCTATAGTCCAGATCTCCCAGGTTAAAAGCCTGGGGAATCTTTCAAGCCCCCTTATTTTTTGCTGGCCACTGACAATCAGCTGCCCACCCCTGTCAGTTCTACCCCCACAACAGCTCTTCTACCCAAGGGATGCCTTTCCCAAGTCACAGCCTTAGTTTTCACTTTAGCTAGAGAAGCGTAAATCCTGGGAGGAAAGCTGACCTCTCCATTGTCGTTGCATTCCCCAGAACCCACCATGATGCCTGAGATACACAAAATGTTCAAAACCTGGGGTACCTGTAAAACCACCATTCCAGCTGACAGTCTTGGGCCATGGAAATTCAAAGAGGGCCAGGCAGCACAGGCTACAGCCTGTCTTCTCCTAAATGTGACACTACATACCAGAATTAAAAAGTCTTCTTCAGACCCCCTGCTCCCAAAACACAGCTAAACCTCACCTATAGTACAAGGTAAGTAAATTCTGCCTTCCAGAAGCTGAGCCCCAGAACCCACCCAGGAACTCCCAGCCTGGAACATACATGAAACCCTGAGATGACTGGGCCTCGTGATAACTTGAATTCCAACATCAAGGGGCTGGTGATTTGCTCCTAGCCTCAATCTAGACCCCCATTCTCCAATAGGGGTAGGAAATGATCTTATCATGTGTGAGTGTGCGCACGCGCGTGTATGTGCGCGTGTGCACGCATGCAGGAGGGTAGAGGGGAAGGCAGGGGGTGGGAAATGACCAACCCCTTGGGACGTGCAAGGTGGATCTCCTTGTATTCTCTGGGCTCAGTGTGCCTGGGAAACCACCCAGAAGCCACCGCACAGGAAAACTCCTGAACAATGCTCACTGTCATGGATCTCCAAGCAGCTACAGAATCCCTGAACATTCCAGCAACACTAAACCTGGAGCAGGCCTCCACTGGGCAGGAACCAAAGTAAAGCCCGAACCGAAACCTATGTGGAACCTAAGAGGGAGCCCAGGACTCCCTGCCAGCGACTGCTCAGATTCACTCCAGTTACATTATTCACCTCACAATAAACCACCTACATTTCACGTGATTCAACTTTGCATTATGTTGAAAAATAGAATGGTCACTTTATAGCTGCCCCATTCATGGAGCACATAGCACATGCCAGGTCCTGGGTGGGTTCTGGGGAATGCAAATGTAATGGGAACTCCGGTGCTGCCCTCCCAGGTCTTACGCTGTAGCAGGCATCTGCTCCCTGTGTAGAGTCAAAGTAAGTCAAAAGCACAGTGATGGCAAGGGAAAGGGGGTCGTTTACCCACAATGGTACTCCGGAGACACAGTCAATAGGGCTTAGCAGCTGAAACATCTTGGAACTGCACCACAGACAGCCTTGAAACTCCAACGGTCTCCCTGAAGACGTCTGTCTTAGTTCTTACAATGTAGAACACTTCCAGAAATTACATGAAAAGAATAATGTCCTCAACTCCAAATTCGTAGCGTGATCTGATTACGCACATGCTCTTTTTCTTTTTGACCAACTTGCTATCTGAGAAGGTCCATGAATAGAACTTTTCTCCCATTTACCTGGTGTGAGGTAGGTGTGCAGCCATTCTTTACTGAGTGATAAGCATCTTGGGAAGGAGAGAGGAAGACAGCGTGTGTACCCGGTGCTCAGGAAATACAATGTAAGATAAACCTAGTGGTCCCCAAATTGCTCTGGGTCAGAAATCTGTGTGTTCAAATAGGGGCCCCCTTAAACCAAACAGAGCTCAATCTGGAACAGTACCTAACAAAAGAGGCAGTGAGATAACTTCTGAGGACTGAAAACTGCCTTGTCTATGGCTTCCTGCTCCTCCCCATACAGCAGCCAAACATCACTTTTTAGAGAACATTTACTATTGTAGTTAGCACTTAAAGAAAAAAAAAAAAAAGCCAACCAGCGCAATAAACTCACTTCATTTAATTTCAAAACATGAACCCATTGCTATCTCAGGAAATATCACCTTACTCTTTAGATTAAATGTTAGCCCAAGTCCAGGAGGCATTCAACAATGAGAAAGTAATATACTTTCGTTGGCTTCTCCAGGCTCAAGTTTCACCAAAACAAGTTTCATGCAAAGATTAGCCGAGTACCGGGTAATGGGATAGGGCAGGGTTACGTCATGCGCGGCCCATTTCCAAAGAAACATGGCTTTTCCAGGTGGAATGCTAAGTGCTCGCTCCTTGTTCTTTATAATCTTTGTTACACCAATTTGCAGGATGGGTAACAGCAGACGCATTAAAAGTGGTGAAAGGCCATGAGGCCTTAGGCGGGTCATTTCATCTCTCTGGGGCCCTGCTTCTTCCACTGAGGACTTTTGGGGCCACTAGACATGGGGCCTCTTCCTCAACTAACATTCCCAGATTGTTAGTCCTGACTCTACTGTCCAATTCTTGCTGTGGCTGCCCCGACCTGAAGTGCCCCTCCCAACCTTTGAGTCCAGCATTCAAACACTGTGTGAGTCTTACCTTCTACAATTATGGATGGATGCAAATACTTGGCAGAAGAAGCCAACTCATCTCCCAAGTCCACCGCTCAGCTAAATTTCCAACCCTAACTTTATGAAGGCACCTTAACCCCCTCCCAGGCACAGAAAAAGACATGAAAAAGAATAATTTTTGCCCTTGAACTGATGATGATGATGATGATGATGATGATGATGATGATAGTAATGAATTTTTATTGACTTGCTAATGAGGGGTCAGGTTCTGCACTGAAAACCTTTCTTGCATTTATCTCATTTAATTCTCATAAAACCCCTATCAGGTAGGTATAACAAACATGGGAACTAAGGGGGAAGGAGATTAAATGATTTGCCCAAGATCTCACAGCTAGCTGGTGGCAAAACCCAGGATCTGAATCTAGGTCTGTCTGGCACTATACTATGTTTTCACCCATCTCTAACTTGAAATAACCAAGCATAAACATAAAGGCATCTCGCCTTGCCCAGGACAGAATAGGTTTATGCCTATAACCCTGTACAATTGATTATTAATGGCACCCCTTTCACTCTCAGCAGTGCCCAGGTTTGGATAATGAATTATACAGTCACTTCCTTATAATGCCCCCTGAGGAGTGAGAGTGATGGTAATCACTGATGCACAACTAAGTCACAGCTGCAGTGAAGCCTCCCTTCACCACCCCATATGGAACGGTGAGCTCTCCCAGCCTTCCTAGTCTCCTTACCCTGCTATATTTTTCTCCATAACATGCACCTTCGTAAAAAGGTAATAATGTATTTTGGCTATCATGTTTCCTGTTTCCTTCACTAAAATATAAGTTCCATGAAGGCAAAAATTTCCTTTTTGTTTACTAGCATATCCTCCGTAAGTAGTACGTTTCATAAATATCTGTTGAATGAATGAATGAATGCACCGCCATTTTTGTAACAATAGCTGACATCTTTTGAGCATTTACTATGTCTATTTCATCAAGCAACCCCAAAATTTGGAAGAGTGATTGCCATCGTTTCACAAATGAAGACACAGAGCCTCAGAGAGACCACACCCTCCCAAGGGTACGCAGTTGGTGGCAGAGCTGAGAGGGAACGGAGGGTGACTGTCCACCCACCACTCTAAGGCTGGCAGAACAAACATGGCACACCCAGCAGCAGTGCAGGATTTAGCGCACTCTGGGATTAAAGTCGGGCCAGCAGGACTGCCAGGGAGAGCCCCCAGGGGGAGGCGTGGTCGGCCAGGCCTCAGAAGAAAGGGATCTTGAATCGAGCTTTCGGAAGGGGGATGTACACAGACAGAAGGAAGAAGCATTTGGTCCCAGGGAGCAGGGAAAGGGAGACAGCACAGGGCTGACCATGCCAATGGGCACAAACAGCCTCTACGCATCAGCCCTGCAGAGTCAGATTTAAAGCACCGCTGTCACCCTCAAGGCCTTGAATGCCATGGAGGAGTCAGGCTTCACCCCCTAGTGAGCAGGATTCCACCAAGGTTTCTGAGCAGGAATGGTGCAGTTTGCAGTCTTGATTCCTGAAACTCACATCAGTGACAATGCCAGAGCAAGCTGGCAGGAGCTGCAACTGTGGACCGAGGCTCACCCACCGGGCCCACTGAGGAGCCACAGCCTCCTGAGCCCAGGGCACCTATTGAGCTGGTAAATCCCTGTTTAAAGCACCTCCCTTCCCACAGGTGTGTTTGTGTTTTGGGTCCTATCTTGTTCCCTGGGAGCACACAGCCCTTCTCTCACCATGACAAGGACAATGTATAATGTGGGTGCGCACCGCAGTATTAGGACCAGACGTAGTTAGGAGCTTTGGTAGTTGGAAAATCCTTTCCTACCTCCTAGACCTCCCAAATATCTCCATCGCATTTCTCATTTCCCTGTTCAAACAGTATCTTTCAACTCACTCTAACCCCTCACCCTATCACCGATTCTCAGTGGCAGGTCAGGTTCCTTTCACAGCCTCTCCACCTCCAAGGCTGCTACTCCTGTGACGCCAGCACCCACACGTTTGCAACATCAGAGTCAAAAAGAACAACACTCAGGAACAGCCCCTGTGTTGCCCAGCCAGGAGCCCTATGTTTGAGGCTGGACAGTTGATGGCAGTCTGGTCCACACATACTGGAGAGGCCAGAGACCCCAAAGAAAAGCTTAGCAACATGCCTTCTGGGTGGTTGGCTGAAGTTGGCTTCATACAAAAATGATTGCATAAGTAATGTGAGCACCACTAAGTCCCCGGAGGGACCAATTATAAATCTCTATGTCTATTAACACAAAAATGAAGAAAAGCATGTTCCCTCAAAATGTCTTGCAAAGGAAGTCACTTACTAATTTCTGCAGTTCTCTTTCCTTCCTCTCCCAATAGTCTGTTCTTTACTTTCCCAGTTATTCACCAGAGTCAAAACCTTCCTCACATGCCTTGGTTTCAGAAACACAGAGCCAGGCCACGATGCCTCATTACCCGCAACAGAAATGTATACGGAAACATTCCGGTCTATTTCAACCTGGTTTCTCCAAAAAAACATGGAATTTCTTGCCCTTGAGATGTTTAGAATTGACAGAAAACAAACAATGGTTTCAGTACCTGGTAGATGGTAAAATCTATGCCAGTTATAATGAGCAGAAAACAGGAGAAAGTTCTAGAAGCCCCTGGGAATGGCAATGACTGATATTTTCCAGCAGAAGAGGGAAGTACCTTCAGGGAAATGGTCAACAGCTTTATTCAGAAAAGAGGCAGAGCCCTGGCTGGTGTGGCTCAGTGGACTGAGCACCAGCCTGTGAACCAAAGGGTCTCTGGTTCGATTCCCGGTCAGGGCACATGCCTGGGTTGCAGGCCAGGTCAGGCCCCCAGTAGGGGGCACTGGAGAGGCAACCACATATTAATGTTTCTCTCCCCTTTTCTTCCCCTCTCTCTAAAAATAAATAAATAAAATACCTTTTTTAAAGAAAAAAGGCAGAAATTGTTAAGAAGAGAATCAGTCTGTGTTCGCAAAGATGAGTGAGAGGTGACGGACCACAGGATTTGAAACACAGACCCGGCGTCCGCAGGAGCACTGCCGTGCACGCAGCACCCTTGCCTTTGGGAGGGCACATTATAACCACAGAAAGGCAGGCAGGGCCCTTTAACCCACCAACCTCTTTTAATCTGCTTGTTAGCCTGGCCCAAGACGGGCCCAGGGGGTCTTTGACCAATGCCTCTCTAGGGGAAGGTCAAAGGTCAGAGGCACATCCCCTCATCATCATTATTCTCAATTATTCTCCATTCAGAGCCACTTTCTCCTTCATTTTGAGAAAGAGCCTCATACGTGTTTTCCAGGACACTGAAGGGTGATGACCCAACCCAGCTCTGATCCCTGTGTTCCCTTTGCTGTCCACCTCACTCGGCATCCCTATAACCACAGGGGCCCCTCACCAACAGGAGCGAAGGCAATGAGCAGACATGTGCATTGCACACTCACACGTACCTAGCTCAGCAGAGGCCCTGCTTCTCTCCTGGAAGCACCCAGAGCTTCATAATACAGCGGTTCAAAACCTAGCATTTGCCATCAGATAAAACAGAGGTTCTACAAGTTACTAGCCCTGGAATCTTAGGCAAGCCACTCAACTGTCTGAGCTGTAATGTCCTCATCTGAATAATGGGGATAATAATAGTTTCTACTTCATAAGGTCACGGTGAGGATGAAATGGAACAGAGCTCAAAGTAAAGGCGCAATACGCATTAGCTATAATATGATTAATGTTATGTTATTTTAAGAGTAATTTTTTTACCTTTCTTTGATGATAAATGTAATGTATGGTCATTGTAGAAAATTTGGACTATAAAAAAAAGTACAGACAAAAAAAATATCCCTGGTTCTCTTCCAGAACTCAGCATTGTTCACATCAGGAGTATCTCTGTTGATTCTCTTCCCCGAGCACAGACACAGGCATGAGCTCCTGGACTGTATTATAATCACAGGAGCTACCATTCGCTGCCCGTCCACTGCTGGACACCCAGCTCAAAGCCCGATGCATGCTTTCTTCAGTTTATTTTTTAGAGAAAGGGGAAGGGAGGGAGAAAGAGAGAGACAGAAACATCGATCTGCTGCCTTTCGTACGCACCCTGACTGCGGACCAAACCCGCAACCCAGGCATATGTTCCAACTGGGAATTGAACCAGCAACCTTCCGCTTTGCGGGATGACTTCCAACCAACTGAGCCACACGGGCTGGGGCTGCACACTTTTTTCTAATTCTCTGTAACTCTGTGAGGTACTGTGGTACCCATTTACAGATAAGGAAGCCAAAGCTGGAGGAGGCTGTGCACCTGGCCCCATGTCACACAGGTAGCAGTTCTTCCACTGAGCTGTGACCGTGGCTCTCTGGCTGGACAGCCTGGGTGCCGAGCCAGTCAGACTGCAAGGGTGGCCTCTCCCAGTGCCTTTTCTCCTCCTGTTGTTTGGTTCTGCCACTTCTCGGAGGATACAAGCTGCTCCAGAAGGGGCCTCACTGCTCCTTCTTGTCCTCTACAATCTGAAAGACTCTGAAAGAAGGAAAGTGGGAGTGATGAGGGTGTCAGGACCACCCACATCAGGCTCAGGAGCCAGGACCCAAGCTTACCCCCTCTTGGTGGGCACTCAGGCCTGAGCGGTCTGCTCCTCTCATGTTCATTAAAGGCCCCATGACCCTGTCGGAAGGGATCTGGGCAGAAATAAGATTGACCAGCTATTGCCTTCTACCCGAGGTGGGCAGGTGTCTTTCTCACATGCCCCTGCAGATTAACACACAAAGATGCAAGTTTTGCTTTTAATTACTTTTGGCCTAATTTGATCCAATTAGCCTTAAAATAGAGCATAAAACAAAGACTTTGGTTCCATTATTCAATCAGAACTGTGAAGTTTCAAGCTGTGGGTTAAATGACTTCATGTTTAGTGAACTGCTTCAGTGATGAAAGTTCAGGCACCTACCACTGGCCCCAGGCCCCATTCTGGGTCAGTTATTCACACACAATTGACTTCCAAGATGTTCCCAGAAAGCTCTTTCCTGCTGAGGGCCACTAATGATTCAAAGGTAAGAGAGGTTTGTTTCCCCCAAGCTCATTAGGAGAAGAAACCATTCACCCAACAGCACAGTGGAGAGCAGGACAGAGATCGAGTCCCACTTACCTTTGAAGAAAATACTACCTACAACTGTCGTTCTCACCTATAACTCATCTTGGATCCAGGCTCTGAGAGTTGGATCCTGCTTCTATATTCTCATCTTTTCACAACCTGGAAAGAAGGCTGTAAAAGCCTCTTTTACAGAAGAGGAAAACTGATGCAGAGATGAGTAAGTGGCAAGGCTGGAATTCAAACCAAGAATCACCTGAGCGCAAAGCCTCTCGCACCCAGCACGGTCTCCCAGCACATTGGGCTCCTCAGGGTGAGAACACACAAACAACTGGTAAATCAACCAATCAGTAAGCGAAGAAACAAAAAGCAAACTGATGATGTACCGACTAACCTGTGGTTTCCAGGGTTGTGCAGAAAAGCTGAGGCCCATCCTTGAGCATAGCGGAGGGCTCTCTGAATGTCAGGAGGTACCTCTTCCTGCTCGCGGCCTGGGAGCAGTGAGGTGCACAGGACCATGTACTGCTGCCTCCCCCAGGGCTTCCGGATTGTTTGAGCTCCTCCAGCCCCTCCCCTACCTGGGAGGCAGGTATTTTGGTAGACCACCACTACCTTGGGTGGTCCTCACAGTTGATTTGAAAAGTGAGACTCAGCTCTAAAGACCCAGACAGACCCTATAAAGACTGACCTTTGACCCATATTGGGGAACACTCCCTTCATAGGCTAAAAGGGCAACAACACGGGAGCAGTGAGGGCATCTCAGCCCTTACCCTAACCACCTGCCACCAAGCTCCAGAAACTGTCCCTTGGGATATTGCCCATTTCCCTCTCTGGGTAATAATTCTCTCTCTTCTTTTTTTCTTAAAACCATTTAGGTGGAGCAGCCTGATGCTACCCAGCCCAGACCAGGACCCAACTTTCCTGTGCTGTGTCTCAGAGTAGCAAATCAGGTGTAGCTTGGAGAAAGAATGTGTGAAACTCTGGGCTCTCCCGCAATGGTCTGGTTGGAGAAAGATTCCAGGAAAGGATTAGGGAGCTGGAGTCCTGACATAGTGCAGCAAAGGTACATACCGTCTGCTAATGTTACAGCACATTAAACGAAGTTGTAAAATAGTAGCTTAAAGTTAGACAGGCCAAACATAACACAAGAAGTATGAAAAGCAAGGTGCCATTTTTCCAACAAATAAGTTCATTATATGAAGAAGCAGCTTAGGTTGATTTGGCATCTTGGACTACAATGCAGCTACGGGTTTGTTTTTTTGCAGCATCTTTAATCATCTCACCCCAATGAGTATTAAGTACAGTTTGTGTCCTTATTATGTTCCAAGAAACCTACAAATAATGGCTTCTTATCCTGCACCAGCTACAGGGTGAGAACTTGCCTCTTTACTACAAAGGAAACTGACATCCAAAGGAGTAAAGGATTTGGCCACAGCTCTGACTGACTTTCGATGGGGAATTAAGGTCCCCCCAGTTGACACCATCAGATAAAAAACAAATCACAAAAGAAAAACCCAGAGAAAAGGCTTCAGATCACATTTTGTCCTTGGGATGGAGAAACAGTTCAGCTGCTGGGGCAGAGGAAACCGCTCCTCTCCTCAGCCCTCCCAGAGTGATGGGCTGGGCGTTTATTTTTGAAAACGGAGGAGGGAAAAAGTACCTGCAGCCTAGATGGTTCTTGCGAGCTGGAAAGAAAACTAAGCCATTGTGAGAGGCGTGAGAAGAGGAGGCGTGTTCATTCAATCTGGGCTCACGGTTCTGCAACCCACCCTCCGCCCCGGACCCCACAAACAAACCAAACCTCAGTAGAGATCAACACCCGCGTGCATCCCAAAAGTATCAAAACACAGTGGGGGAGGGGGGTTAGAAGAGGAGAGACCGAGGAGATCCCGGACCAGATCTACTAGCAGGAGACAACCCCCAGCATTTGCAGCCCCCAACAGCCCCAGGAGTCTGTAGGTGGAAAGGACTCGGAGATAACGCAGCCCTTTCCCACACCTCCTTCAGTTGCGGCGCGCGCGCACCACCCCCCCCCCCCGACTTTCCAGGTTTAAAAAGAAAAAAAGACCTGAAAACCATTTTCGAAACAATAAGGGAAATACCAAGAACAGAGTGCATTTCAGGGGCTTTCCATCATAGAAGACAATTCCTAATGGGGATGCGGGGGTGGGGCAGGGGATAAGAAGTAGAGCAACGCGCCGAGAGTGGGGTCTGCACTCTGCCCTTACCAGCTTCATGGTGGTGTTATTCTGTTCCCAGCGCCACAGCATCACGCTCATCTTACTTCAGGTCGAGGAGGGAAGGGAAGAGGAATAAGGGCAGGGGAGGTGGGGGGGGGGGGGACAGAGGAGGCCGAAGCACCTGCCCCGGAGCCTAGCAGGTCCCGTCCTGTTCCGAATCCTCCTCTCAGCCCCAGCCCCACAGGCATCCCTTGTGCCCAAGTCGTCTGGCCCCTGCCTCAGGGCCGTGTCCACCGGTGCTGCCCACTCCCCTGCCTTTCTCACTCTCTCCCAGCCGGCCTCCCCGCCTGGCCAAATCAAACAACTCCCCCTGCGTCCCAGCGCCCGCGCCTCGCAGCGCGGAGGCCGCTGGGGCTGCGGTGGAGTTGGGGGGGGGGGGTCGGGTGGCCAGCTCCCCGCCCCCTCACCGCCTGTAGGCTGCCCTGCTAGATCCTCACGGCTTGGAGGGGCAGGCTAACCCCAGGGGAGGGGCGGGGTAAAGGGGAGAAAAGGTTGGAGGGGAGAGGTACTTAACTCTTTCAGGGAGGGCGTGCGTAGGCGGGGCAGCCTGAGGCATAAATGGGAGGAGTGATGGGGGCGGGGGCTGCGGGGACGAAGACAATTTGTTGCTCCTGGGTCATCGCGGGTCCTTAGCCCAGACACAACTCGTGCCTGTCCCCACGGGTGCTCAGCATCGTCTGTATTTCTTTCTGCATGGAACTCACCCAAGTTGTGCACTAGTGGCCACCCCTGGGCCACCGCCCCCGCAGCAGCTGGAATTTTAACTTCAGGATGGATGCACCATCACCACTGTCTCTACACCGCCCCCTGCCCCAGACACCCCCGCTCCCCCAGCAACATTTATTTCCTGCTACGGGAAGGACGGAGCTACAGTGTTTTCAAACACACCTGGCTGCTGCTGCTGCCACTGCAGATAGAAAAAACATCGTGGCCCTCACCCCAGGAGGGGGAGGCGACACAGGGGAAGAGGCTGTATGGCCTTTGTTTCCGATTCTGCCGCCCCCACCTGCCACAGGCTCTTTCTAGGGACTTGGCCCTCCTCTCCTTCCTGCCCGAACCCTGGTCTAGGTCCAGCATCCCCTAATCTGTCAGTGAGCGCCAGGGGGGTCCCCAGCAACTTTCAGCATCCTTGAAAAGGCTTAGGAATCCTTCAGCTCCCCCAAGCAAGATGGCAATGGCCACCCAGACCTTGTCTCTGATTTGCTCAGCAGTGATATCTTGGGATGGAAACGGATGGAAACCCTGGCTGCCTCCTGCTGATAGAAACCACAGATAACTCAGGGAAATGCCACATTACACATTCATTTCAGCAGTCAAAACTGTTCAAAATGAGAAGTGATAAAATGGGTCCTAAATCTTCTAAAAGTGATCTTTAAAAATGCCAATTAGATTAAAATGAGGCCCTACCTAAACCTCTCAGGATTTGGCTTCCCTTCATAGTTGGAAAATCCCAAATTGTTTCTATGACCTATACAACTTGCTGTGCCATACTCTCCCCCTTATCTGACAGTGACCTTCCAGAGGTCCCCAACTACAGTAGCTTTCTTCCTTTTTTTTTTTTTTTTCAAACACATCAAAATCCTTCCCACATCAGGATCTTTGCAATGGACATTCTCTCAACCTGGCATTGTTCCTCTTATACCTGCCTATGGTCTCATTTCTCATGTCACCTCTTCAGAGAGACTGGTGATTTTTAATGTAGCAGGATTCTCTTTTCCGCACTCTTCTATTCCGTCACTGTTGTCTTTCCTTCCTTGTTCTGTTCACGGTGTAAACTTAGTTAACTCGTATTCTTGTTTATTTTCTGCCTTGTCCCGTTAGGCTATAAGCCCTACAAAAACAGGGATCTTGTCCGTTTTGTTTGTCAGCCCCCGCTCCCTAGTGTCCCCAAGTGCCTGGAAGAGTGTATGGTGCATGGTGCAAGCTCAGTAAATGTTTCCCAAGTGAAAGCCTGTCGACAACGTCCTACTCTAAGTTCTTGCAGCTTCCTCTGCAGTGAGGACTGAGCCAGACCCAGGCAGCACATCCCACATCCTGCCCGGGACCCTGACCCACACTGAACGACTCCAGGAGACCCTGTTATGTACATCAATGCACATATTCTGCAGAACAAAATACAGGCAGTGATACTTGCTGCCTCACGGAAAGGGGCACATCCTAGGGGAACAGAAAAGGAGAACATTTGAAAACATATGTCATTTGAAAAAGCATATTCCATGTTGAAATAACTTACGCATTTGGAAAATGGATTCTAAGATAACTTTTTCTTCTGAAAATAAAGTTTGACAAAATCTTATTGGCCTAGAGAGTAAAACACAATCTCTCTATTGCAGCTGTTTCAAATCAGGGGTCGTTGAGGCTGGTTAGAAGGGTGTGGAGTCCAGAAACCCGTGAAAAAGCTGTGAGACTGGGTGTTGGTGCCTTTTCTGGGGAAGCATCTATAGGCTTATCATATTCTCCAGGACATCCAAAACATTAAAAACTGCACATCTCCAGGAAGTCACTGAATTAGTTCCTGATCAGAACCTTTGCTGGTCAAAGATGGGAAAACCACTCACGGTGCAAGGAGGAAGGGTAGGGTGGGGCAGAGAGGGCATGCATCTGCCTCAGTTTTAAGTGAAGGGAATAGATCTGTGGCCTTGACTTTCAGACCTCGCACCTTCACACTCTAGGTGTGCTAGGTCATTTCACAAACATTCCTTAAGCATCTGCCAGGATGCATTTACCTGGCTGCAGGCTGGGTTCTGAAAATCAGAAAGGAGTCTGTCTCTAACGTGTGTGTGCACACGCCCCTACCATGCACACACGCAGTCTATTAGAAAATGGACATATATACCAACAGTTGCAAAGCAGTGCAACAGGTGCTACAAGAGAGGGGCTGTGCAGCATACAGCTGGGCCACAAAGAGAAGAGATATGACCAAGACTGGGAAGCCTGGAAGAGCTTCACAGAAGTGACACTACCCTGCATCTGGAAGGGTGAAGGCAGACTCCACAGGAGGAGAATGCACCCGAGGAAGGTGGAATAGTGCATGCAAAGGTGTGGAGGGGTGATGGAAGGTTCTGTGAGATCCAGAATGTGGGGATCAAGTGGCAGGAAATGGGGCTGTTTGTTAGGCTGGAGCAGGCTAAGTCCCTGAAAAGGGGATTCTACCCTTCATTCTTGGAAGTGATTAGATTAGGAGGATCTCTCCAGTAACAGCAAAAGGACAGCTTTGAAAAGGTGGAGGCTGGAGGGAGGATGACCAGTTAGAAGGCTACCGAAACCATGCAGAAGTTGGAGACTGAGGACCTGAGTAAGGAGCAGTATATGGAAAGGTGACTGATATCACCAGTAATCCACGAATGCAGGGTGTGTCCCCAAGGGGTGACGGCTATGAGTTCACACCAGCAGGCATCAGGACGCTGCAGATTTTCAGACAGAAGTGGCTCCTGGAAGCCTCCTACACCTTGGAAAGCTATTCATCAAGTTGCCTCTCCCGGGGCCTTTCTTCTCCTTCCTCCCATTTTTGTAATCTTCCACCGAGGCCTTTGATGTGAATTAAGGGAAAGAGATCAGTCTGTGCTAACCATGTGGGACAAAGCAGTGGGAACGATGCTTGCGAAGGTCTGCCCTGAAGTGTGCTCTGGTTCCTCCCAGCTGTTGGCCTCTTTTGTCAGCTCATGGCTTTCTGACCCATCCCCTGGGCCTGACAATTCGGTGCTGACCCCTGCAGGCACTGACCCCCACCCCCACCCCGCCTCCCTCTTAGCCCAGAACCCTGAGGGTGACCTTTCTTATACTGTCTCAGTAGCCACGTGATAGGGCTCTAGATCCTAGTATGGTGCAACACCTGGTGGCACTGACACCCCAGAGGCTGGGTCTGCTAAGTATCTTATGTTCCAGACCTTTCTATCCCCAGCATCACGAGATCTGTCCCATGTCAACCAGCATTTTGCTTATTCCCTCATCTGTGTTCGCTACTCATGCTTCCCTGAATTTTCATCACTTGCCCAGCTGTGGGAGGCACATGATGAATATCTCCTGAATGAGAGTTGGAGTGTCGACCTTGCTCCTCAAGGCAGAACAAAGAGGGGAAGAGATTCAGGCCAGAAAGCCGGGTTTGAGGCCTGGCATCCCAAAGATCTGCCCCTCCAAAGACCTTCATTCCCTCACCTATAAACGAGTGATCTGTAAAGTTCCTTCTCACCCCTAACTTCTGCAAGTCCAGCCCGTGTCTGATAAACTAATTTGTGTCCAGCTGTTACTGCCTTAATGTGTTTCCCAGCTAACATGCTTCAGTTTAACCGGGGTCTTCCGATCCTTCAGCCAAGCAGTGACTAATGGGGGAGAGTTCAGACGCTGCGGGGAACGCCTGACGAAAGGGGCTCTCTAGCCCATCCCGAATGCGGGGTGGTGCCTTTCCTGCCACACAAGGGGAACGGTAGCCTTTACGTGGTACAAGCGTGACAAAGGGAAGACCAGAAGCTATGTGCCACCCCGGAGGGTGCAAATAAGCAAGATAGCTTAACATACGGAGCCCATTACTTTTTTTCCCCAAGTGACTGGGCTTGAATAGTAAAATCACAGAAGAGTTTAGCATCGTTTATCAAATGAAAGTCCTAGCCATGTTAGCAGCTACTCATCGAGCACAGTACAGGGCACCTTTCACTTACTCATCACAGCAATGCTAAGAAAGGTCATTTTTCCCATATTGCATGTAAAGACTCAGAGAGGGACAGTGACTGGCTGTGTTCAACCAGCTCAGAAACCACCCACCAGAACTACTGCTCGGCCCGTCCACCTAATCCCTGATCTCAGCTGTGTCCGTGTTACTGTTATGCTACATACAGGAAATGAAATCCCGGAAATGCCATCCCTGGGAGCAGACAGTTTTGTACGTGACTTTAAGACTTATTTCAAATCCCCCTTCCACTCCGGGAGGGCCCACAGACCTTGGAGATGGAGGAAGAAAATGTACGAAAATTAAAAGGCCATGGAAGTACACAGCTAGCAGGCTTTTCAGAACTCGAGAGTCACATTTTTAAAAAGCACTAATCCTTCCTGGTGAAGAAAGGACTTTTGTCAGCAAGCCAGCAGCAAGAAGGCCTGAGCACGGGAGGTGGCATCTTCTCCCCACCAGCCTCGGAGGGGTGTGAGCCCCCCACCTAAAGGTCAGCCTGGGAACACTGGGGTCTTCAGGAGGTCCAAGGCCATTGGAGGGTTTGAAAGTAAGATGTATGGCTTTCAGGAGAGCAGACACAATATCACACTGACAAGCCTACAAATGAGTGAAAACGCCTCTGAAAAGGGCTGGGCTGGGCCAGCAAAGAGTTTCTTTCCCTCCCCGCACCCTTCTTTTTCCTGGAGATAAATGATCACATACAGGCATCTCCCGGTGCACACACTACATGCCGCTGCCTTTAGCAGGGATCCTGAGCAGGGTTTAATCTGTTGCTTCCTGGCTCCTCACACAGTTTACTTTCTCCTTTCCAATGACTCGGGTCAGGCAGTGGTGGAGAATTTCTGGGTCGAGCAGTGCCTCCCGGGGCCCCTCCCGATGTCCCTGTGGGTCACTGTCCTGGGTTAGGCCCTCACGGTCACAATCCAACGCCTTGGCCTCGGCTGTTGGCTCAGCACGAAGTGCTGCTTCTCCTTTCCTTCTCTGCCAGACGAGAGCCTGTTGATCTTAGGACCAGAGTGAAATCAACTGCGCTGATGAACTCCTCTCAGATTCCCCTGCACCCACCCACCTCTGTGGTCCCCAGGACTTTGTTTCTGTCTCTCAATGGCCCAGTGCATCTCCTCTTGGAAGTGCCATCTCGTTTGCTGTTATGGGCATTAGTACCGGTATTGATATCATTAGCCTCAGATTATAAATTGCTCAGGAACAGGTGCTCTATCTTACTCATCTTTGTACACCCAAACTAGTGCTTGGCTTACCATTGGTATTATCAGACAGAATTAATACATCCCAAATGCTGGGACTATAGGGAATCTCAAGATCATCCAGCACCTCCCTAATTTTCCAGAAGAATCCAAGTTCCCTGTTAGACTCCAACCCCCTTCTACTGTGCTGTAAAAAATGTATTGAAAAGAAACCCAATTTTCTAGACTAAAGGTTCATTTGTTTCCTGAGAATTGGGGTACTTGACCTTTCCTTTTAAATATTACTAGAAGGAGAGCTTTTGGAGAGTAAGGATTATGTCTTAAGTCTTTCATAGCCCCCCACCCCTGCCCACCCAAACACCAAAGGGGCTTAGGTTAAGAACTAAGTTTCAGGATGAATGAATGAAGAATTAAAGACTAACTTTAAAGCCTCAGGGTAAGAGGTTTTAGACTTATACGAGGCTGCCAAACAGGTCCCAAGCAATTCAGGACCCATCTCCAAAGACCAGGCTTGCTGTCCCCTCAGATGGGAGGGTTGCCAGGTGTCCCTGGTATTTATTTGCTCTCTTCAACATCCCAGGCCTGGGGGCTCCTCCTCCAGCCCCTTCCCCTCCCAGCACCTCAATGAGGCAGATAAGGGTTGAAATTGTGCAATCACTGGGTGACCTCCGACCCCCTTTGAAAAGCCTCCCTGCGGCTGGTCTTCTCTCCTCCCCACACCCTCCAAGGACCAGCACCTCCAGTTCTGACCCCATGAGGTGTCAGGGCATAGGGACCTACAGACATTTTTGAAAGTGGCTTAAAGACTTATTTTAGGCCTATCGAGCCCCATTCACTTGGGCCAGGAGTTCATGTAAGGTGAAATAAAACTGTTTAAGGCAAAAAGAAAATGTTTTTAAAAATTCTGCCACAGCATTGTGGGCATGGAAATATAGACAGCTATTGTTGAAAGGCTTTAAAAAGTTAAATGGCTTCTAATTTTTGTCCTCTGTTCTGGTTTTGCATCTGAGTGATTCAGAGAAACAGTTGGGAACGGAGTCATCCTCCAGCTCTCACTGGGTTGCGCTGATTGGTTGAGCTGTGCTTTGTTTTGTTTTCGGTGGTTGTGGTTTGATGGGGGAGAGCATGGTGTGGTTCTGTTTATTTTATTTTCCCTGTGGGATCAGCCCTTTCGTTCTGGGCCAGTCCTGGTCACCAGGGATTAAGGTTAGCAATTTAAGAGGCAGCGGCTTCCCCAAGGGGCTGCGGGCTACACTTCCTCAGAACTGTTCAGAAACTGAGCGGCTCCCTAATAAACTTGCTACAGGGAATGCAGTTGCTTTCTTCAATGAACTTTGGCATGATTGAGCAAGTAAAAGAACACACACACCCTAGAAGTGGGCGAAAAAAAGTATTCTCCAATGGGATCTTTGGAGACTTTTCCTTTGGAACAAAAGCAGTGAGTAAACTGATTCCACTTTTGTAAAGGCATCCTGACCCTCACAAGAGATTGCTTCACACACGCGTGCACACACACGCACGCCCGGCAGCATATGCAGCGTACTCGAGGGCCTCCCCCTTCTCCCAATCCAGGAGGTGTCTATGCTGAGGGCCACTGGGGTGAGGATCAGGGCTGGCACTCTGGGTCTAGTCCCCGGAGAGTGAGAAGAGGGTGGAGATAGGAGGAAACAGGTGTCTGAGATGTACCAGCAGAGACAGTGTGTGCACACAGTCACCCTCTCTTCCAAAGTCAACAGATGACAACCCGGGGAATCCCAGAATGAGGATGCCATTGTTTAGCACAGGAAAACTCCCAGCACTGCTAATGACTCGCTTTTGGCTCCTGTGCAGGCCCATGAAACCACACAGGTCAGCCAGACTGCTGCCGTGGATCCTCCAGGCTCGGCAGCCCTGGGCCTTCCTCGGATCCCAGAGCAGAAGGACTGGAGCGGCTCTCCCCAGCCGGCGCCCTTCCGCAGCTTCCTCCCTGCCGTGCTCCAGTCACATGCGGACATCCAGAACTCACGACAGCCTGGGATTAGTTTGTCAAAGCACTTTTATGTCACGTACCCAGGTGGTTATTCTTTAAACTAATCAATGAACTAAGCTGGATGGCTGGCATAATCCCATTTTCCCAATGAGGACACTGAGACACGGGGAGGTTCACTGTGCTGCCCAAACAGAGGTTAAGCGCAGCTGCTTAATGAGAGGGCCAAGGCTGGCTCTCACTGCTACGGGCTCCTAGTCAAATACCCTCTCCTCAGTTACTCGAGACAATAAAGCTTTACATGTTATTATTATTATTATTATTATTAATGAAAATAATACCACAAATAATAATGCTTTCATAAATGAATCTTCTGTGTTCTATAGGTACCATTCTGAGACATCTGTATGTAATTGATGATTATGTGCAAGTCATCATAGTAACCTTATAATATAGGTTTGAGAATTAGTTGTTACAGAGGGAAAAACAGGCACAGAAAAATCAAGTAACTTGCCCAAGGCATTGGGCTAGTAAGTGATGTCCCTGGTACTTAAATTCTGTTTATCTGCAATATCTACATTTTTAATCTGTGCTGTTCTCTCTCTCTCTGTCTCTGTCTCTTTCATTCTTTCTCGCTCTGTATATTATTATGGTGTGAGTAATAAAATAAGAGCTGCTGCCTCTTTTATTACTCACACCATAATAATAATCATAATATAATGATTATTATAACACCATAATCATAATGTGAGCCTAAGTTCAATAAATATTACCTGCATACTTAGCATGTCCCACACACTGTCTGAGCTCTTTACATAAATCATTGTCTTCAATTCTCACAATAACTCTTTTAAAGTAGTACCATCTCCATTTTGCAAAACAGGTAACGAAAGCACAGAGGTGTTAGGTACATTGCCAGTCATCCCACAACTCATAAATGGTGCAGCTGGGATTCTCACATGGGTTCGTCTGAACCCAGAGCTTTAGACCTAAGGTTTCAAGTCTCATAGGTCTTCTAAAGCAGTAATTCTCAAAGTGTGGTCCTCAGACCAACATCATCACCAATACCTCAGAACCTGTTAGATATGCGAGTCCCCAGGCACCACCCCAGACCTACTGAATGAGCAACTCCCGTAGGTCCCAGTAATCTGTGTTTTTACAAGCCCTGCAGCTCACTGTGATGCCAACTAACAACTGAGAACCTCGGCTCCAGGGGCAAGGGCTTTGTACCCAGGTTGTGGCATCATGTTACCTGAGAAAGGTTGCAGAGTCAGCCCCAGCAGGAGTCATCTGGCCCATCATCCGCCAGTGTCACCCAGCAACCAGCAGGTCACCCAGGGCAGGGAGGGGGCTGGCAATAACTATTCAGGTCCCCACCTGAGCAAGGCCCCTGCCAAGAGGGCCACCTGCTTCTGCTTGAATCCCTGCAGTGACAGCCAGCTCACTGTCCCCAAGGCAGTTCTTTCCCATCTGGAAGCCTCCAGCTGCTACCCTGCATTTCTGTGACATTTTTCTCTGTTCCCTTACATTCCCCTGCCATTCCTTCCTCGACCCCCTGGAGGCCATGGGAAGTAGCCTGCCTCAGCGCAGCCCTTCAGACGTTTGACAGTGCCCACGCTTCCTGGGTCTTCTCTAACCTAGGACAAAAGCCGCTGTTCTTTCCATAGTTGCTCCTCTACCTTTGCATGTCCTTTCACCACCCTAGTCCATCTGAAAAGGCTCCTGAAGTATTCTCAGAGGGACATGCAGAAGCCCTTATCTGCCACTTTCTGTGGGCCGAGTCCCCAGACTCCACTTAAGGGAATCATGTTAGGCAAGCCGAGCATACCGCCTTGGGCTGCACACCTAGCACTGTCCTGAAGGAGGGGCTGCAGGCAGGCAGCGCAGACCGCTTTTCCTCCTCTTCTCCCCGATGAGAAGATGGAAAATGACAGCCTGAGTTCAGAGATTGTCTCCCTGCCTCTGCTTTCTCAAGGAAATGTTTTTCTGAGACCCACTCAGCAGCTGTGAGGGAGGTCCATCCTTGGGGGAAAATCTTCCACCACACGTGCCCACTCTCCAAAATCCACAGGAGCCCATGCTCGCTGCTGGCATCTCGGTTTCCCAGGACTGGTGGGGATTCACTGTCCCCATTGGAACCGCTGGCTCTGGGAGTTGGCAAAGAGCAGTGTCAAAGCTCCGCAGCTTCTCAGCAGTTGGCAGGGACTGAACCTGTCTGCAGGCAAGAGATAGTGTGGCTCTGTTACTTCCCCAAGAAAGCCAAGGTGGGCGAGGCTGGGTACCTGGAGACCTGCACTGGAGGCCCTTGAGGCCCAAGTGTCCTCTGGAGACAAACCGCTTGAGTTCAGATTCTCCCTGACCCTGGCTGGCTGTGTGATCTGGCAAGTCAGTTCACTTCTTTGGGCCCTACAACTTCACCTCTCCGCAGAGATTACAACATTGCCTCTCGTTCTAGTTGCTACAGGCTCACGTGGGACCCCCGTGTGAATACTGTCATAGTGTCTGGCCCCTGATCGGTGCTCTTTGGACAGTTATTGTTCCTGTTGGTATTACTGATTCATACGAGTTGATCAGGGATCAAGTTATATATGACCAGAGGCTTTTTAACTTTGCAAAGATTTCCTTTATTTTCTCATGGACTCCTAATAACTCAATGAGACAACAGCACCAAGACCCACCATTGGCACTGTATAAGTGAAAACACTGACACCCAGCAGGTGAAGTGGCCCATTACCATGTCCCAGATCATCCACTCACCGGCCTTGGGCTCCCGGGATGCAGCTCCATGGACAGTGTGATTTCTGCTATCACTAAGTTTTCCCTCATGTTATCTAGCTGTCTTACTTTCTGAAATGAGGAGCTGGACTCATGTTCTTGGGCTTAAGTTCCCCAGTTTGAACAGTACACAGGCCCCCAGCTCTGCCCCCTCCAGTTTCTATCCTAAGGCACATTCAGGGAAGTGGTTCCTTTACCTTCGAGTTCCCAGACCAGGCTCCCAGCTCAGGGCTGATCTGGACCCTGCCTGGTGTTGAGTCAGTTTACAGCCAGGCTCACCGCCTAGTCCAAGGCTCCCTGTCTGACTCCGAGCCAGAACTCAAGGGTATATGGTACTAAGCCCCCCTGGAGTCCTCCACAGGGCCACCCCTTGTAGTCCACCCCCAAGTAGCCTCCTACAATGGCTCCAAGAAAGAGTTCAGCCTCTATTGCAATGACCCAGATCCAAGTCCACTTCTCGTGAGGCTTCTGGAGCAAGGCAGGTTGGGAGTATGGGGTGGGAGTCATACTTGACTGCTCCAGATGCAACTCCCCTAGCTTGCCAAACCCAAAGAGGCCCGAACAATAAGATTCTGGGGGATTTGTGCCTGGGGCTGGGAGTCACGGTGGCTCCAGAAATAGCAGATTTTCCCACCACATCCCATCTAGGCCTGATAAGCAGTATCCCTTCCATGTCTGCACTAACTAGTTTGCAGCCTGGCTTGGCTGGGTGTTCCTGAGAAGGACACTTTATCTCAGCTCTCTTCCTCTACCTCTAAGAGACGCTTCCCTCTCTCCCCAAGAGATACCAGAACTGGCTCCGCTGAGTACTTATCATCCAGGGATACTCTAATGACATCAGCTTCCTGAGACTGGATAGTTCCCTTCACTTCAAAGCCTGGCATGGCTCCCCCCCATCACTGCTCCTCCCCCACCCTGGTGTTCCCACCCGGATTCATCCTCCAGACCCCGGGAGCACACGGAACTGGGTTCTCACAGTCCTCACCATCACCCAGAGCACAGCTGGGCACACTCGTCCAGTTCTCTTTATCAGAGTCAACAGGGCTAAGGATTAAAAAGAGGGCCACCTTGTTGCAAATGAGTGATATTACAGGGCAGAACTGTTCTTATGTTCATTAATTTATGCAACAAATACTCTTTGAATGACCACTCAGTACCAGGTTCTTTTCTGGGTGTTGAGGAGAGAGAGAGAGAGCACACTGAATGAGACAAAGCCTGCTGTCAAGGAGCTTACATTCTAGGGAAGCAGAACTGACAAACAAACAAATATGTAATACATACCAGAAAAAGAATAGCCAGGTGAGGGTCAGAGTGTGCCTGGGAGGGCGGGCACGTACTTTAGAGGGGCTGCTGGGGGAGGCTTCCCCAAGGAGGTGCTTGCCAGCAGAGACCCACAGGAAGGAAGAGAGCTATGAAGCAGACCTGAGGGAACAGTGTTAGGGACCCAGGGACAGGACAGAGGGATAGGAGTGCGCAGGCCCTGAGCAAAATGTGGTCAGCGTGCTTCAGGACAGCAAGAATGCCACCAAGGCTACAGCAGAGTGAGCAGGATGGGTGGGGGTGGGGTGAGAGCTGAGCTGGAGGGAAAGGTCAAGGCCAGCTCATGTGGAGTGAGGGTAGGCAAACTCCAGCCCTTGGCCTGTCTTTGTAAGGCCATGAGCTAAGAACGGTTATTACATTTTTAAAGGGTTAGAAGAAGGAAGGAAACAGGGAAGGAGGCAGAAACAAAGACAAAGATAAAGGCAAAGAAGGAGAAGGTGATGACGTGACAGCCTCCCATGTGGCCCACAAAAATCTAAAACATTTACAGAACCAGTTGGCCTATCACCTACTATAACGATCTGCACGAAAGACAGTAAGCATTTGGGTTTTATTCCCGGTATCACAGGAGGCCGAGGAGGGTGAGGTGAGTTCTGAGCAAGGAAGCAGCCCAACCTCAGGCACACGTGTCTGCGCTCACTCTGATTCCGTGGGGAGATGGTTGCAGGGTCCAGGAGGGCGTTGTTCCATTCACCCAGGGGCGGGGGTGGGGGCAGTTCTGTGGTGAAGAGACTCGTTCTGAGACATGTCAGCTGACTTGTCAAATGGAAGATGGTGTGTGAGGCAAAGAGAGGAGTGAGGGACGACGCTGAGGCTTTTTGCTTGAACAACAGGGTGAATGTTGGTGCCATTTATGGAAATGCAGGGGCAAGCAGATGGCGAGACGGGCTTCAGACATCATAAGTTCTGGTTTGGCCATGATCAGTTTGCTCAGTTAAACATCGAAGTTCAGACATTTACATACACATATATGCAAAATGCACATAGGTACAACGTAAAGCAGTGGTCCCCAACCTTGTTGGCCCCAGGGACTGGTTTCATGGAAGGCAATTTTCTCAGTGGTTAAGGTGAATGAAGGTTTGCCTGCTGACCTGCCACTTACCACCTCCTGCTGTGCAGCCCTGTTCCAAAGGGGCCACAGATCAGTACCTGGCCACGGCCCAGGGGTTGATCACCCCTGATGTAAAGGATGGTGATGTCACTGATAGTCAAATTGACATCTTTTTGAAGAAAAGAAAGAAAAAAAGAACCTATGGAAGACTTACTCCCACATGTCAGGTATTTGATATTCATTCCCACTACAATCTATAAAGAAAAATTTCTCCATTTGTTTCTTCCATTTTCCTGGTGAGAAAACCAAGGCTTGAAGAGGTTGAGCAGTTTACGCAAAGTTATGTCTGGGGTTGCATACTTGCAGAGCTGGAGACAAAGGCAGGAGTCCAAGTTCTCAGCCCTACGTTCCCGAAACCGAACAACACATCCGTGTCTACTCAGGAATGCACCCTTGCTTTCTTAGTGCTTATGGTTGGGCAATTTTATTTGGAAAACATGATGGACAAATTAAGTTCTCAAACTGATTCTACAGAGCAGAGACAATAAAATATCCTTGTTTTCCAACTCTGTATTTTGCAAAATTGAACAAGCACATTTTTAATTATAATACTATTTCTTATACAGTACTTTTTAAATTTGAAAGTAACATATGCTTATGAAAATAAAAATATAGAAAAATAGAAAGAGGGAAAATTAGTAATATTCCCAACCCTTAAATACAGCCATGATTCATTATTCTAGAACTTTGTAAAGGCTACGCTTTACCTGCTATATAGAGAGTGACAACTGGTTCCTGAGGTTCAGAACTGTGACATTGGAAAGTGCAGAGGACCCTGAAGGAACCAACAGACTGTGTGGCAGAGGAGCCAGGCGACAATTAAAGCGGCCAGCGTTTATTGGAACAGCACGCAGCTGTGTGTCAAGAACCGTGCTAAGCGCTCTAACTGCATGACCTGACTTGCCCCTCACACCCCACCCTGCAGTGCCCACCCCACCCCCCACCAACAGCACGGGGACTGACCCGGGGTAGCAAGCCCTGGGGCAGGCACTCTTCACTCTCACGTCTCATTCTGTGCCTAGAGAACGCTCATGACCCACCCAGAGGCTGGGAGGTACTCCCTACGTATTTCTTGAACAAATACACCAAAACCAAGTCATCTGATAAATTCAGACCAAAGTTAAGGAGAGGAAGACAGGGTGAACTGGGGCAACCTGGGATCACCTGATCGATTGATTTACATAACAAATATTTATTGAGCACCACCCAGTGTCTAGCACTGAGCTGGACTCTGCGGACCGGTGGTGGACACGACAGACTAAAGCCCTGGCCTTGTGGTGCTTGCCTTTCAGTGTAGGGACCCATGTGGGTGGCTAAATGCCAGGAGATGCTCAGAGGGACCCCTCTCAGGCCCCCAGGTCTGCCTCATTTCAATCCAATGCACTTGATCACCTTGTGCTGACCAACTTGTTCTAAAAAGTGATGAATTTCTAATTTAAATAAAAAAACAAAACTAATTACAGCCCTGATGGGTGTGGCTCAGTTGGCTGGGCATCATCCCACAATGTGAAATGTTTTTGGTTTGATTCCCGGTCAGGGCACATGCCTGGGCTGTGGGTTTGGTCCTCGTCGGGGCACATATGAAAGGCAACCAATAGATGCTTCTCTCTCACATGAATGTTCCTCTCTTTCTCCCTCCCTTCCCTTCTTTCTAAAAAGAAACAGAATCCTTTAAAATATGTATTACAAACCATTTCTATTTTATTTTTTAGACTAAACGTTGTCCAACTTGTGCTTCTTTGTCATCTCTTATTAGCTTATTTCTGCTCAATTTCCAACCAGACCTACTAACTGCAGTTTTTAACCTGAGGCTATGACCCTCCAGGGGTCCCCATGGATGGGAACATGTTATACGGATACACATTTTGCAGATGGAGAAGGGGCTCAGAGGGGAAAGGGGTCCATTGCTTTTGTCAGATTTTCAAAGGGGTATATAACCTCAAAAAAGCAAAAATCCATGGCTCTAATCTTTTTCCACTTCAGTGATATTTCCCATAGTCTGAATATTGACTCTTTTATTTTTTTCCCTGTAACCGTCTCTTGTAGAGCTGAGACTGAGTGGCATTTGAGGTTGGCTTTCAGAAACTATGCGAGTACAGCACTGGTATTTTTCCAGGCACAGCATAAAACGGAGCTTAATCCACTCACTTCCACATTGACACAAGGGAGAATGTTCCAATTCCTCGGCTGCTGAGAAAGGCAATGTCCCCCTCCAGGCTTCACACAACCCTCTTTCACTTGATTATTATTTGAGTCTCACCCCTGGCCCCGACTCCACACTGTGGGTCTATACCATTTCCCTGAGTACACACAGTCTTAGACTCTTTTGAGCCAAAGAAAATCACACTGTTCTGATAGTGCAAGGCAGGAACAGACTTCCTAAGCAGGTTGTTCATCTGCCAGAATTCCTGCTCACCATGCTTATTCTTGAACTCCAGATATCAGTCACCGTGTCTATAGGGGAGAGAAATGGAACAGAAAATACAGACGGTCTCCTGTTTTTTTCTTTTTGTTGAAAGCAAGTAGCATATTCAAGTGGAACATTTAAGATTCGAGGTCTTTGTAAGCATTCATTGCTTCAGGGAATGCGGATCAAGTGGCTACTGTGCTCTAGACACTTTCCAAGGGCTGAGGACACAGTAATGGACAAGAAGGTCATGGTTCCTGCCCTCCTGGAGCTCCTGGCCCAGGGCAGGTAGGAGGCAGCCCAGGCGACCTCCCCTCAGGCCCCAGAGGTCTGCCTCATTTCATTCTGATGCCTGTGCCAACCGACCTGTTCTAAAAAGTGAAGAACTTCAGGAATGAAAAAACCTAATTACAAAGCACTTCCATTTTATTCTTTAGACCAAGCGTTACCTAATCTGTGCTTCCTTGTCATCTTATTAGCTTATTTCTGCGCAGTTGTGCTTAGAGTTATCAAAAAAAATGAAGCACCACTGGGAACATGTAACTAAAAAATCCTTTGTAGTATTGTAGTGTTGAAGAATGAGGAAGACATCCCTTTGGAACTAACGGCTGTGTTGAGACCTGAGTCGAAGTTTGCAAGGCCAAGGTGCATGGTAGGAGAACATACTAGGAGCCACTGAGGATGTGCAAAGGCCCTGAGGCCAGAACTAGTACAGAACATTGGAGGGACTGGAAAAAAGCCTGTGTGGCCCAAGCATGGAAAGTGAAACTACCTGTGGTTAGGAACAAGGCTAGAGAAGCAGTAGGGGATCTATGTAGGTAGGGCTTTTTATGTCAATGTAGGGGTTCCGGTCCTTATCCTGGGAGCAATGGGGAATCCTGGAAAAGTACTGATAAGGGGTGTGTGTGTATGTGAGTGCATGCATGCGTGCGTGTGTGTGTTCGTTTGAGAGAGAGAGAGAGAGAGACAGAAGCATATGCTCAGATTAGAGGTTTTAAAAGATCATTCTGAACACAGTGTGCTGAGCAGACTGAAGATGCGCAGGAACATCTGGGAGGGATCGGGGTCAAAGCCTCCTCAGGAGACCTGGGGAGAGACGCTGGTGGTTGTGACCAGGGTGAGGTGAGGGACATGGAGAGAAGGAGGCCCAGCTGCGAGGAAACAGGGAAGATGAACAAGCAGAGCCTGCCCGGGAGTCCGATGTGGAGCTGCGAAGGAGGGCAGCATTGGTCCTCTGCTCAGCCATTTCTGCTCGTCCCCAGAGCAGCTCTAGACCCCTCTTCCTGCTCGACCTCCAGCAGCTGACAACTTGGGTGGATACCCCAGTTGGGGTCATACCACATCAAGTGTAAAGCTAAAAGAAGTCACTGATTCACGGGGCTCCAGTGACAATGGCCATTGCCGAAGGAGCCAAGCCTGTCCCCACCCGAACCTTTGAGCTGACAATCCTACCGCCAGGCTCAGGCACCCCTGTCCTTCATGTGGTTGCTGCTTCAGCTCTAATGCTGCCTCCACAGAGCAGTCTTCATTAAGCCCTTCATCTAACCTCTCCCCCAGCCATTCCTGAACACATCACCCTACTTTACTCCTTCACAGCACCTGCCAGTCTTTCAAATAAATGCATTGATGCGTTTGTTTACTTGTGTCTCATCTGTGGTATCTTCCCACAAGATGGTAAACTCCATGACAACAGAAAATGTGCTATTCTTATTTCACAGGGCTAAAACAGTGTCTGGTACATAGTACATGCTCAGTAAAAAAATAATGCATCAATGACTCCCCAAAGACCGAACGCCCCCCCTTCCCTCCCATGGGAGATCCGGATGCCCACAGCAGCACTGGCTCTGGGCTTCGGCGCTGACTGGGCAGCCCCCGTGCCCTGACCCTTCACGAGCCCTCTCAGGCTCACTCCAGCCTCTACCTGAACACAGGACGCAGGTGAGTACTGGTTTTCCAAGAAAGAGCCCTCCCAAGGGGGCCTCCTTTTCTTTATTCCCCGAAGCCGAAGAACCACAGAACTGGCATCCTCCCAAACTCCGCACCTTGGGGCACAAAGCAAACATGGTATGGGCCAGAGTTATTCATTTCCACACACGGCTAGAAGGGTTCACAAGCAAATATTGCTTGTACTGCTGATTTGTTACTATTTTTTCCCTAGTTTTCCCTGTAGGTCTCAGAGCCAAAGTTGCTGCACTGTAGTTCATAACTGGTTGTTTTTAACCTGGGGTGTTGGACAGCATTTGGTTCTCTCAGCTAAATTCCTTCTTGGAAAGGACTCCTGATTCTTCTGACTCCTCCAGTTTCATTTTGAAAAGGTGTTGCTCTCACAACATGACAAGGGGGACTGCATTCTGCAGAGGGGAGGAAACAGGATGTGGCGAGGCCCAGTCAGGCCCCTGCAGAACCCACCGAAGGGACGAGTCGACGCTGAGTCACCAGTGGACGGCCAGTTCTCAGCGCCTGTGAGTCAGTGGCTGCTGTGTAGGTGTTTTGATACCTTCTGTGACCCTCCCTCTCCCCCAAGCCAGGAGGAAAGTGACTAATAACAGACAGTGCTGTCCAGTAATGATTTTAACTGAAACCCTAATACGGTGCTGGGCGGGGGGTAAGAGGTCATCTTACACATCTACTGCACTGCCCCGCAGTTCGAGCTGGGATGGGACACAGGATGGGCCCCAGCACAACTGGCTTAGGCTAGACACCTCTCTGCAGCCTGTCTCTCAGAGGAGCGAGGCCTAGGCTCACACACTGGCAGGTGTGCCAGGGCTGCTTGTGAAGTGACAAAACTCTGTTCTAAAACTCTGATTCATATGCTGAAACTCTCACTTAACCAGGACTACTTTTCTCTTAGATATTACCTTTCAGGCAATAGAGACAAATGAGAAGATCACAAACTTTTTTCCCCCCCTACACGGGGGGCTGGGAGGGGATTAATAAAAATCATCTCCGAGGGATGGTATAGGGGCCTGAGCTTGGGATAACAATCAGGGACCCTCTTGCCATCACTGAGCATTCTGTTATGCTCTCCACCACTGCTCATCTGCATCTTCTGCATCTGTACCCCCAAATGGTAGCAGCGGGCACCATTTATTAAATCCTCACTGTGCAGTGAGCATTTCATCCATGTGATTTTATTCCGTTCTCCCCATGAGGCAGGAATCCATTATTGTCTACATTTTACAATTCAGGAAACAGGAATCAGAGACATTAATTGATTTTCCTCAAAACATAGCTAGTCAGCTGGAGGTGGGAACCAGCCCCTCACCCGGCACCAGAAGCCCCTCGCTGCTCTGCTGCCAGACTGTCCTCAGGCCGAGAGTCAATTTACTGTTTGCTACGCCATGAGAAGTGTGGTTTTGGGGGTTTTTTCCCCAGGAAGGACTTCACCAACTGTTTTCAGAACACTAAATTAAAATAATACCCAAGGTTTAGTCCCTTTTTATCAGAGAGTTGAACAAGATTGTCTCCAAAGCATCTTGCAGGTTCAAAGTTCTATGGTTTCATTCTGATCAGCTGCACAAAAGCATCTTCCTTCCAAGAGGGGAAAACAATCTTATTAGGCTCTTTAGAATATCTACCAGCAATGCCCTGTAGATGGCGGGGTTCCTACGAAATCCCCAAGTAGGTGATGAATGAGAGTCCATCTCCTGGAGGGTATGGGAAGGCGGGCAGAAGAGGCTATTCTGCCTCCCTTGGGAGGTCTTGGCTTGACTTGGGCAGTCTGCTCACGGGGTGGTTACCAGCCATGCCAATCCCTGATGTATCAGAGTGCGATGACCAGCCTGCATAGGTGTGGAGGGAATCCCGAAAGCCCCAGGGCTGCTGCCTGCTTGCCCTGCAGCAAAACGGGAGAGGCTCCACAGGCTCCAAGCCTGAGCCCACCCACCAAAGAGGCTGCCCACCAGCCCACCTGCCCTGCCCAGGCCTGAGCCTTTCCTCCACCACCGTCCCTCACTAGACCCATGGCCAATGACACAGTCGCACAATCACCCCAAGAATCGGCCTTGGCAGGGATGGGTCCCTTTACCGCACTGCCTCTTATAACAGTCACCCCCTTTTCACCACGGCCACTGCCTCCTGCCCCCACCCCACCCGTGCCACCGTTTCTCTCACTCCCTGAGCTCCCCACGCTCCAGCTCCTCCTAGCCCTCTGCTGTTCCTGCACCCAAGAAAGCTCTTCTTCACCACCTGCCACCTTTCAGACAACTGCCCCTTTTCTACCATTCAGATCTCAGCTCCCAGGGCCCCTCCTCAGACAGGCCTTCCCTGACCCCCTGTCACTCTGCCCCTTCACTAGGCGTATTCCCTTCATCGACCTCACCGTGACTTAACATTATTCAGTTTACGTATTTCATCACCTGTCTTCTGGCACTAAAAGATACGTTCCGTGAAAGCAGGACCCCTCCCCCATCTTGTCCACTGTTGTGTCCCCAATGCCTCTGATAGAATAGTAGGTGCTCAATAAATGGAGGGTACTAAAGCCTTTGATCTCTATCTCCTCTTTCTTAAGTGGAGGTGGTGATATTACACCTTAAGGCTGCTATGAGGGTAGAGATCATATATTTTGAGGATTTGACAAAGACTAGGTCCTAATAACTGGAAGTTTTAAAATCATCGTTATCACAGGAGACAGCCAGTGTAGACTAGGGAGTAATCCTACAGGCTCCAGAGTGGAATCTGGCCTTCACAACCAATGAGCTATTTGACCTTCCACAAATTACTTAAATTCTCTAAGACACAGTTCCCTCATCTGTAAGACAGTGATAATAGGAGTACCAACTCCTAGGGCTATTGTGCAGGTTAAATAAGACAATCCACGGAAAGAATTCAGAACAATGACTAGCGTGCACCATACCCTCATTAAATGTACACTATTTCCAGATATAGGGTGACACTTTTTTTTTTCATTATACACTCCCATTACACACTCCAGCCTACAAAACACTTTTATATAAATCCTCTCAGTTCATGCTTCTGCATCCCTCTAAGGGCCAGGAATTACCCACTCTATTTTATAGCTGAATAAAAGCAAGGCTCAGAGAGGTCAAGCAGCTTACCTGAGATCACACAGCTAACAAGAAGCAGAGGAGGAAAACCCTTGGGTTCAGGAATTCAAAGTCTTCTTGGCACCCAGCCTACAGCCCTAGGATCTGAAGACGCCATGCCGGACCCAGTGTGGAGAAACAGTGCTAAGCTGCTTGACTAGCCCTGTTCAAAATAAACAGACGCCCAAGGCCTCTGCACACTCGCTGAAGCCAACTGTGTCTCTCCAAACCCCGCTCCCTGGTAGGCCAGTCAAGGGTTTGGCATAGCCACAAAGGCAGATGGAGCCTGTGGCTTCCGCCACTAGAGCAGGCCCAAAGTTCTAGTGCTTTCCCAGCTTCAAAGCAACTTCAAAATAGCCCAGGGTTTGTTGAAGGTGGGTCAGACAGGGGCACTGAAGTGGTCACCAGGGCTTTTTCAACTGCTTCCAGCTGGCACAGCATTCACCGGGCATCAGGGTCTTGCCTGAGGAGCAACCAGGCCTAACGGCTACTCCCTGTCTGACCCCTGCCCTGCCTCTGGCCCCTGTCCTGGGAAAGGCTTTCAAAGGTGGCCTCACCAGGCCTAGGTGATGCTTCTTGCACCAGGGACATATCGGAAAAGGGGTTCTGGGCATGAAGTCCAAGGCAGGGGCCGGATGTAAATGCCATGAGGGGAGAACAAACCGAGCTCACCAAAAAGAAATGGGCGGCCTGTTCTATCTTTTCAACTCCCTGCTGGAGCAGATTTGTTGTGACTAATGCGTCAGGCTTTAAATACTTTCACGGGGCATACTGATTAGCCCAAGGCACAATGGAGGCAAGTGCAAAGTTTCTCAAGTGCAAAGTTCCCCAAAGAAAGAAAAGGCTGCCACCCTCAGAAAACACTGATGGAAGCCCACCCTGGTTCTTTCCTTAACAGAGCCACAAGGCACCGGGAGCTGTGGCCAGAGACCAAGCCCAGGGAACCAGTCCGAATCAGGGTGGCAGGGCAGGGTGGGGGGTGCATTTTCAGCTAGATCCTTTTCCCCAAAAACCCTGCATGGTTGTTCCTTGACCACAGTTCACACTTCTGGGCGTTACCTTCTCAGGTCTTCATGGACGGGTCTGTTACTGGGTTGAATGGTGTGTTGCCAAAAATTCATGTCCTCCTGGAGCCTCAGAACATGACTTTATTTGGAAATAGGGTCTTGACAGACGTGATTAGTGAAGATGAGTTTGTAACGGATTAGGGTGAGTCCCAAATCCAATGACTGGTGTCCTTGCGACAGGGCCAGTGAACACCATGTGAAATGAAGACAAAGATTGGAGTGATGAGCCTTCAGGCCAAGCAGCGTCAAGCACTGCCAGCCACCACCAGCAGCGAGGAGAAAGGCAAGAAATGGACCCTCCCTCGGACCCTCCAGAAGGAATTGATTCTGGACCCTTTGCCGGGAGAGATAAATTGCTAGTGTTTTACACCGCACACGTGTAGCAGTTTTTAAAGGCAGCCCCAGGAGACCAATATACATCCCAATCTACACGTCTAGCCCTTCTCCCATCAAAATCGCCCTCCTCATGCTCCATATGTAGGAGGTGGCTGTTATCCATTTTTTAAAAAATAACAGATTTCAAGTCTCATCTCTGCCATTCTGGCTGCTGTGTGACTTTGGGCAAACGGATTCACTTCTCTTATTTTCAGTTGTCTAGTCTATAAAATGAAGACACTAGAACAGCAGTTGTGGGGGTCTAAATGAGAAAGTATGCATGTAACAAGAAAGAGCCTATACCGGCCACTAGAATTGCTCTTGGGGAAGGTATTGCAGTTGTTTGGAAATACAGTGAAACAAACCACCTGCTGGAAGGTGCATCCCAAGTGCTTAGATCAAGAAAAAGCTGGGGCTGGGGGGCTGGTGATTAACATAATGGGTGTGTAGCATGTAAGTTCAGTGGTTAAGGGTTGGCTGATTAAGGGTGAGGAATATGAAGTCCAGAGGGGAATCCAAGAGACAAAAAAAGAGTCAGCAAGAGAGTGCAGGAAGGAGGAAGCGACACCCGTCCATACCACAGTGTGGCTGAGGAAAGCTCTGGGGGAAAACAGAAAGGTCTAGTGGATATTTTCAGTGTTTGTGGTGAAGTATACAAGATAAGTTTTCTCCCATCACCCCTACAAAATATCCAGTGAAGTCAAAGTTGGGTACCAGCACCTTTATGATCATGGATTCTTTTGCTTTGACCTCGGAGAGGTACCAAGTTTGAAGGCTGTGCTGTTTTGGGAGTGAAAATGAGGACAGCCCACATAGACACATGACTGGAGAACCAGAGATCTGGGACATCTGGTTTACCCGCACATACAGGTGGGTGCACATTGCAGGTACTTTATAAATTTTATATGTACATGTTTGCTTCAGCCTCAGTCTTCACCTTTCTGACCATGTCTTACTCTTGCCTGAGCTTGGAATGATTTCCCTTCCTCTACCACTTCTTCAATATTTCAATCATGCCCATCCTTCAAGAATCTGCTGCCTACCACAGGAAGGCTTCACCCACCCACCCCACCCCAGGCCAGAAAGGGACGACCTTCTCTCTCCCAACTTTGTGCAGAGTGTGTTCCCATGTAAGAGGGACTGTATTCCTTCTGGAGTTAGAGTGAATAAAAAAAAAAAAAAAAAACAAGACAAAAAGTCATGCAGTGGCAGACAAAGGAAGATGAACTCAGAACAAAGAGAAAGACCCAGAAGGAGTGAAGGAGGGGAATAAATTGGGAGGTGGGGTACTCAAAAGCTCAGATGGCCAAGTTTGTTCACGGTCATTGTATCTGGACTGGGTGAGAGGAACAGAGGGGAAAGGTGATCTCTCTGGCAGGCCCTTTTGTAAAGCTGAAATTCAAGCATTTCCCCTGACTCTTGAGTGTCGTTCTGAAGCACAGGGAAAACAATTGCCATGCTGGTAACGTGGTTTCTTGGAAGCTCTCTACAGCCGTGTGGGTACAAATTACCTGAACCTCTACTTGCCAAGCTTTCTCCTTGCCCTCTCTCAGAACAAATAAATACACCCACCAGGGCCTAAAATAAACCTTAACCTCAATGGTAGGGCAGGTGAAAGGCTCTGATCCACCCACAAGGGGCTCTGCAAAAGAGCTCTCCATGGGCCTGGAATGAGGAAATAACTGCATTTACCTGTCCAGGGGGGTGAGGAGGGGCAGGTGGCAGGGGGAACAGGCAACAACCAGTGACCAACCGGCTCCCCGCCTGCCACCTGCCCTCAGCACCTGCCCTGGAGCCCAGGCTACTGAGCTGCTGGGGACTGGAGATGCTCCCAAAGTGCATTTTTTTTTCCTATTCTCAAGGAGGTCCTTGTGCAAGGGAGACAAACGAGCAGGCAAGTGCAGTGCTGTGTGAGCACTGCAACAACAGAGCGGCTCACGGTTGTGACGACTGGGAGGAGGGGCCCTAAACCCAGATGCCTGTGCTGAGCCTTGATGGATGAAGAGGAATTACGGTATGTCTTAAAGTCTGTGACGCACTACCACCACACACATACGCACTGGTTGTTAGAGTCATCCTCATTTCAGGAACATTAAAATGTAAGGAAATGTATGGCTTGGGTTGGGGAAAAGAATTTATAATAATTAGGCAAAGAGCTTAAAAGGGGCTATCGAAGCTGAGGGAACAGAATATGCAAAGGCCCAGAGGTAAAACCATGGCTGCCTCACAAGTACTGTTCCAGTATGTACATGGAGGGGACTCAGCGAAGTGGCTGCTCTAACGCACTGGGGGGCGTCAACCATGGACATTTATTTCTCACATTTCCAGAGGCTGAGCGTCTGCATGGGGGGGTTCTTGGTGACAGCCCCCCTCCTGGTTCACAGACGGTTGTCTTCTTAGCGTATCCTCAGGTGGTAGAGGGAGAGCTCTGCACTCACTCTCAGGACCTTCTCCACCCCTGGTTCTCTCCCACAGGCCCTGCCCCCCAGTGGGGTTGTTTGGGGGTTAGGGCTTCAACGTGTGAATTGAGGGAGGTGCACAAGCATGCACTCCACAGCCCTGAATTCATAGTCATTGAAGTTAATGACCTGACAATAATACCTACAAAAAATCCATCACAAGGGATTGAGAAGCACAGACTGGCAGTTAGGAAATAGTCCTGGGGGTGAAATCACTGTGTACAGTGCCAGGTGGGCACTGGAAGCATAGGGGGAACACTGTGTAAAGTATATGATTGTCCAACCAGTATGCTGGTATACCTGAAATTAATACAAAAGTGAATTCACTGTATTGAAAAAATTTTTAATTAAAAAAATAAATTAAGAAAATTTTTCAGAAAAAATTTCATCACAGTGCTGCCTGTAATGAGCAGCAGCAATGCGCCTGTCCACCTGTCAAGACGGGTGAAACACGTGGTGGTGCCCGCGCACAGCTCCCCGCTGTCCAGCTGGTAGAAGTGACTGTGCATGGACGCATTTCACCATACGGGAGGTTGGCCGGGATGTATTTTCTTAAGGTAGGTCAGAAAATGCAAAGTTAATTTGTAGCAAAACAAAGGCTAAAAAGAAACTGACCAAAACATTCACAATTGTTATCTCCGGGGTGAGATGACAAGTAATTTTCAACTATCCTTTTACCCTGTCCATATGTTTTAAATTTTCTACAATAATAAGCAATGAAAATAGTGGTGTGTGTATACATAAGCAATTATGCGCCAGGCATGGCCCAGGAAATGAGGGACAGAGCAGTAGGGTGGTCCTCTGGGTCAGAATGGGTGAATGGGCCCCTGGCCAGGATGCCGGCAGCCCCTCCCCCCGGGGCTGTTAGCGGCATCCTCTCCTCTCTGCTTCTCTAAAGGTCACACTCAGTCAGCCACAACCATCCTCTTAAAGTCAGTTTAAATAACGCAGCCACATTCACCTTCCAAGATAGGGATGTAATTAGTTCTTGGAGCCAGAGGTTCCTTTTAAAAATGTCCCGTTAATTATTTGTCAGCAAATCAGCATTGACAAGCATTGACCATTGGCCTCTTCGGGGAGGGAGCGGGAACATGAAAGAAGCTCCAGGGTGGAGAGAAGAGGGCTGCAGACTTTGAAGATCCCAGGAGATTGGAGAGCAAGGAGAAAGCTTTTACAAGTAAATAACTAAGCTCACTGCCAACCACCAAGTCTAAGAAATGCGGCGCAGAGCAGAACAACAACAGAGGCCCGTTAACTTATCCATCGAATTCCGCACTCTGAAGCTGTAATGACACGTGAGACGCAGGTATAACTTTCATGGAGCTTACATTCTACTGGAGAGAAAGGCAAAAAGCGAACGCCTATGTCCTGTGAAGTCAGGCAGGGATGAGCACCATGAAAGTAAACTAAAGGAAGTAAATAGAGACTATGGGGGTGCTGTTTTAGATAGGCTCATCAAGGAAGAGCACAGCCAGAAGGAAGTGAGAAAGCAAGCTCTGTATTTATCTCTGGAAAAGCACTGAAGACCACGGGAACAGCAACAACGAAGGCCCTGAGTCAGGGGTATGACTGGATCACTTAAAAACAGCCAGGAAGCCTAGGTGGCTGGAGCAGAGTGAGGTCTGGGAAATGCTCTACGGGCATCCCTCTCTAGCGGAGCAGGTGCAGTCCCTCTGTACATGGGGCCCTCACACCCTGTCTCCATCCTGTGCAACAGGCCCAAGGAAGCTGTTTCTCCTACCACCACCTCCAGCTCAAGAGGGATAAGTCATTGGAAACCTGGCCGGGTTGACTAGCAAGATAGGGTGATGGTTCAAAGCACAGGCTTTGAAGTCAGACACCCCTGGGTAAAAAGTCCCAGCTCTGTTATATCCCTGCTGTGCGCCCTTGGGGAAACTGCTGAGCTTACATGAAGCCCAGAAGTATGCTGGTAAACTGGATCTCCTAGGGTGGGGGGTGGAGGTGGGGGCAGGGGATGGAGAAAAGCCCCCACTTGTAAAACTTACCGATTTCCATGGTGTAAATACTCCTACTGTGGCTGATTTCAGTTCTCAACATGAAATCACTGAACATGGAATTAGGAGGAGACACATACAACTGGCTCACGAGAGCTGGTACCAAAAATTGCCTCAGTTTCTTCATCTGTAAAATGAATTCCACTCATGAAGTACTTGGTGAGAATGAGATGTGGCCCATATAAACAGCACTCAGCATAATGCATGGTGCATAGGCGATACTCCGTAAGTGATGGCTGCAATTCTTATTCAGTAAAAATGTTGAATTCTGGCACTTGCATGTAGAAGTGAATTCTCAAAGGACAGACAGCAAAGGGCCAGCTGGAGGGCTGAGGCCTTATTCTGACTGTCTCTGCCTCCTGTGTAACTTTGGGCCAGTCGGTTTCCCTCTCTGGTCTTTGGTCACTCCATCTCAAGTGAGGGATAGAGCTATTCATGAAGTCCTTTCCAGGTTGAACATTCTGCAGCTTCCTGCTCAGGGGACTGTTCTAGAAGCACCACTGGAATGAGTGAGTTGCTGCAAGCTACCAAGGCAGCATAAGGGTGGGATGGAGTTCACTGGATTCTCACGTAGATTAAATGCAACACGGATAGAGGTGGCAAATGTGTGCAGAGTCTGGGACAGCAAGCCTGAGTGAGTTCTTTTTTGGCAAAGGTCTAAGAATTGTTTGGAAGGTCAAGGGAAGTTAGGGAAACACACCTAAAAACAAACAAACAAACAAACAAACAAAACAAGATCTACGGCAGTAGCGAGAGGAAAAGATCTGTATGAGTGAGTAGACTCAGGATTGATAGGTTTTCAGAAGATGTCTCTAATAAACATTTTAGAAAGGAAGGCTATTTCTGCCAAACCTTGCATGGAAAGAGAGAAAAGAATTCAGAAAGGAGTTGGTAAAACTTTGGGTAAGATGAGCATAGCAGAGGCAGACAGGGGAATGAAGGCAAGGATGATAAGGCAAGGAAGAGAGAAAGAGGTTAGCAAGAGAAATCATGGAATTGAAAACAGAATCTGCCAAGCTGAGTTCCCTGTGCCTCCAATGTCCTCATTAGAATCCCTTTGAAGTACAACAGACCATAATTTTCAAGAGCCAAGAACAAAGCTCCATCCAGCCTTTGGCTCATGCGGCCCATCAGTAGGAACCAAATATCTGCCACAGCTCCCTCAAAGCCACAGACATGAGGCAGGTCCCCCCGCAGATGACAAACGGCACTGGGAGATTCTGTGGACTTTGCACTTTTCTTCTTAAAAATCTCTGGACTGGCCTAAATTTCTTCTCGGAGGGACAAATGAATGAGTATCAAGTCTGAATGCTGTGCTCCCAGAAACTGCTTCCCCTGCGATTATGGTTTGGAATTCCGTTTCCTTACGGATGAGTAGTTTCTCAAGCAGCCTGAGAACTCACAGCTCTTCTAAGTCGTGACAAGTAAGTAACTTAACTGAATTTCCATCTCGGCAATCCCTGCTCTAACATTTTTGGGTCGGATATTGTTCCCAGAAGGAGCTTAACTCGGAGGCCTTGACATCCAGGGAAATGAAAGGGGAAGTGGGAGAAGGCAGTTCATTCTGACGGCAGCTAAACTCTGACAGGTGAGCTTAATTACTGGCTGCCTCCAGCTCCTAATCAACCAGCTTAGGATCAAAAGAATGAAGTTGTAATAGTATATAATGACATTTTAGTCAAACTGAGGACTAAGTCATGGCAGTCGTGGCAACTGGCGTGGTGAAGTAGATGCTTAAGGAGGTGAGGGCAAACCTGTGACAGGGATGCTCCACCTACTCTCACGTCTCGGCCTCATCGTTTTAATGAGGACACAATGCGTTCCAGGCCTGTGGAGTCAGAACTATAAATGCTGCATTAAATGTCTCTGCAAGTGATGATCAACAACAGCCTTTAAGCCTATTAAAAATAAACCAACAAATGAATCAATCATTGTCAAATGCTCAGTGTGATGTTGCCTCTAAAAATAAGAGTCCCTCTGAAATTTTAAGAGCATCTTACAGCGGATGTGTACACAATCTGTTGGTAAAATTGAAAAGACTGCTTACTACAAGACTTCTGAATGGCCCAGAAATGACACTAGCCGAGAGTTACAATGTCTGGGTTTCAATCCTGTCTTTTGTCAGTTACTGGCCTTGAAGTTTGGTCAAAGTCTCCCCCATCTCTGCCTCTCAAGTATCCTTGATCACATTCATGTACGTCTTTCTTTGTCTTTCAGCAATCACGATCCACCTAGGAAGGCCGGCTGAGGATGCCTTCATTCTCCCTCCAAGCCTGCTTCTTCTTGGTCTGTACCTCCCTCCAGGAGTGGTACTCCACCCTCCAGGGAATATTAAAGCCATCATCCCCAAAGCAGCCATGAACACCCAAACAAAGCATTTAACCCACAGCATTACATTTAACACTCACAATAATGTTCATTCCATTAACAGGTATCATTCAGCACTTACTCTGTGCCAGGCACCATGCTAGGCGCCTGGGATCAATAGACCACAAGGCAGGCACAGCCCTCATCCCCAAGGAGGGCGTGATGTGGGTTTCATTATATCCCATTTACACGTGAGGAAACTGAGACTCAGAAAAGGCTAAATGGTGGAAAGTAGCAGAGGTGGGATTTTCAAGCCCAACCTAAGTGGTTTCACTCCCAGCCGTCCAGATACATGTCTTTTTCTCACCCCCAGAAGCCTGGAAGGTGGTGGGTCCAGGTCTCATGTGTCTTAACACCCTTCTCACAGATGCTCAATGACTAAGGCTGGCTTAGCTGAACTCTGTGGTCCTGGGCCACCTGAAAATGTGGGTTAGGAGGTGTGCCTCGCTGTCTCCTGGCAGTGACCTGATGACCCCAGGCACGTGCAGGTATCCATAGGGCCTCTGAGCAAGTCCAGGGAACCACCCTCACCTGGGAGGCGGTCTGCTCCTCGGGGAATCCAGTCCTGCTGCCCTGCCACTCCACTGGTCAGCCCTTCCTGAGGCCTCAGCGCTCCCCTCATCTAATCAGAGCCTTCGCCACAAAACCTCCAGAGGGTCTCATTACATGCCTGGCATGTCCTGCAAATGCTGAGCTCCACTGCCTGTATGCTCAGGCTTCCTGGGCTGTGCCCATCCGCCTGGTGAGTGGGGCCCTGGGGGCAAGGGGCCTGGCATCCTGACCAAGCCCTCCAGGTCCTTCCAGGTCTCCACGTGGGTGGAGTTCTTGGTTTCAGGATGGGATCCCTGTCGGGAGGGAGAGTGACACTGGCTGAAGGGAAATTTCTGAAGGAAAATAACTGCGAAGGGATGGCAAGTGAATAGAAGACCCCAACTCAGCCTGATTTTTAGTTTTAAAAAATCGAAACTCAAAGCCAGTCCATACCACTGCCTGGAGAGAGTCAGGGAGAAGCAAAGGGGGCCAGGAATGGGACAATAGTCGATTTGCCTTTCCACAAGGGCACAGCTGGGACACTGGATAATCTGGACACTCGATAATCTGAGTATGTAGGTTCAACTCTTGTCCCAGGTCCTGTCCCCCGCCCCGCCACCCACCACAGCCCTGGTATCTAGTGGACCTGCTTTATTCAGTCCTTTCCGACTCTCGTTCTGTGTGAGAATGACATAGTCAGTGTGATGGAAGGTGATCATTTGGATCCTCTATCAGTGCTGTGTGACCGACCTCCAACTACTGACTCAAACTCTCTGAACCTCAAGTCTCACATCTATAAACTGGGTATAATTATTCCTACTCCAAAGTATTATTAGGAGGTAAAATAATATAAGTGATGACATAATAAGTGTTCAATAAAAGGTAGACAATAATGAAAATAATCATGATGGCTTTTTAAGAAGGGAGGGACATGATAAAGAGGTTGGCTTTACAAAGCTTAACCTTGCAGACCCTCTCAATCAGGAGTTCAGACAGTGAGCCCATCCCAGAAGGTGGATGTGGCTGACTGACACTTCGGCTAGCACAACAGGAAGGGATGGAAGTGGGGTTCCTGAAAGAGAAATGGAGGGGGTACGGGGTGAAGGCATTATATGTGTCAGAAGAATGTGGAAATCAGATAAAATTTAGATAAAAAGGAAAGAAATCCGATTCTAATTTTGCTATTCACAACTGCTTATCAAAGCCATCTTCTTCTGATCAGTCCCGCTTCCATGCCCTCCCTGCCCTCTCCCAGTGAAAGACAGCAAACACACTCCATAATCAGAAGTGTAACAGAGAGGTAACCGATGCTGAGCCATCCAATCCTGAACTTCTAATCATGCTCTACTTACATGAAAATCAGGCTCCAGGCATGTGTGACAATTTTACTCTGGTTTAAAATAACACACACCCACATGCTAAAGTCAGTTGGGGAGAGAATTGTGAAGCGCGGCTGCCATATGTCACCAAATATGTGAAGCTCCACTTGTGTGCTTGTCGGGCGGTGGCACTGCCATTGCCTTGTCTTCTGTAAAGTCCCACGATGGGAGATGTTCACTGAACACAGATGGACCCTAAGGTGTGGGTGGACCCTGGCCAGCGGCAGTGGCTGTAGGGGAGGGCGTGCAGGGGCCGAGGCTGCGGTGGCCTGACATCTATTTCTTACGAGCGCTATGTCTTAGACAAGTTACCTATCTTTTCTCTCTCACCTTATCCATTTCCTCATCTGTAAAATGGGCATGATACTTTCAGGTAACTATGTTGGTGAAAACACTTTGGAAATGGTAGGTTTCTGATGCTGTTAGGGATTATCAGCCCTGACCCAGTCCAAAATGCTGCCCAGGGCTTTAGGTGATGGCCAGCTAGGCCCAATGTGGTCTGAACTTCACACCTTTCCAGTGTCGAAAGCTGGGGTGAGGAATGGCAGCAACAGGTGGGGAAGCAGATAGATCTGGAAAGCTGGCCTGGGGACCAAGTCTGGGCCAACTTACCCATTAGGCACAGTGCTGAGGGCCCATAATACTTCTAGGGTCTCATGGAAAGGGTACAAAATCTTTTTTAAATCAGAAGAAAGAATGCATACAATTCAGCCAGGAAAATATTTGTCTTATACCAATGGAATCATGAAATATACTTTAAATATCCTTTTTTTATTAATGGATGAACGTGTCCCCAAAGGCAGATGTGCCAATGGCCCGGGAGAGTCGTGACATGGCCTGGCCAAGCCCCCAGCCCACTGCTGATGAGGGCAAGCGCGCCTCCCTCATTGCCCTCGCAGAGCCCAGCTTTGTTCCTCCGGGACTGACATCTGTCCCGACACAATAGATTCATCCAGAGACAACGTCCGGGTAAAGGGACAAGTGAGAATTCCAGCCACCGTGGCAGGCTGGAAAGGGAGATGCCTGAGGCAGGCGGGGTGCTGAGTAATTCCCGGCTGCCTCTAGAACCATGCCTTCTAAGCCACTGCCCCATCTGACTACTGGACTCACCTTCCAGGGGCAGACACCTTCTACTCTGGCTGTTGGTGGGAGGACTACCTGCTGCGGACTTTCTGGAGAGCCGCAGGGCAGTATTTAGCAGAATCTAAAAGGTATGTGCTTTGACCCAACAATTTTGTTTCAAGAATCTCTCTGAAATTCCTTTGTATGCAACTGTGCAGAGGTAAGGGACCAGGAACATGTCATTCATGCTGGCAAAAACACAGAATGGCCGAAATGTCCATGAGGAGGGTGCCAGCCAATGGCTGCGCAGCAGCGACCGTACAGTAGATAGACGGCAAAAAAGCCGTGAAAGGGAGGGCACTGGGCCTCTGAGTTGGGAGACGGTGAACAGCAGAAGACCTCTGTAAGATGGTGAGGATGGGGGGAATGCCAACAGGGGGAGGAAAAGATAGATGTATTTGAATATGCTTGTTTTTGTACAAAAATTTCTGGACAGATGCACAAGAAACACTTCACAGAGGAGACCACTGGGAGAGCAAGAGGGAGCTGGGCTGAGAGGAAAATGGATGTTTTCTATTCATTGTATACCCATGTAGCTAAATCTTAAAAAAAAAAAAAAAAGTATATGCATATATTCCTTTTTTAAGTTAAAAGTGCTAACTGAAAGTAAACTGTGGCTTCAGAAAAGGCCGTGTGCTCCTCCACCCCCAGTGCCGTGCTCTGTCTAACTCATCGTGTCCAGACAGGCCCCCACGTGAGTGGCATCAGCACGAACTGTTCTGGAAGCACTTAGCACCAAGGGACGGAGGGAGGAAGAGCCAACTCCTGGCACAGGGTGGCACTGGCAGGACAGCATTTCCCTGGGTCTCTGGCCGAGTGTGTCATTGGGATCCTACCCTCTGTGCTCAGTGAAGCCTGGAACTCACCCCTAGCACGGGCCTTCCTTCCAGGTCTGTCTCTGGAAGGTCTGGCACCTTAGACTACATAAAGACAAGGAGGCAAAAAGTTTGGGCTTAACACCAAGCTTCCGTTTCACTGAGTGATAACCTGTGCAAGCCTCAGTTTCTTCATCAGTAATATGGGAACAATAACTGTACCCTGAAAGGGCTGCTTTGGGGAAGAAAAGAGACCATGTCTGTGAGAACATCCAGCACGATGTCAGGTGCTCAGCTGCGTCTGAAGGCAGTGGAAGGGGAAGGGATGCCATGAGCACAACCACATGTCACAGCTGGAGGAGACCCCTTAGGGCCTGAGGGTGGGGGTGGTCCTGGTCTACTTGGGGGGTGTGGTGGGGAAGTAGACATTCCAGGCCCCTTGGGCTGGACCTGTCCAGGTAGCTGCCCCAGCAGGATGGCGAGAAGCCACTAGGACACCTGCCCAACATTACACACTGGGCCGTTTGTCCCTCAGCAGGACGGGAGGGGCTGAGACTTCCTGTGCAGGTCCAGATGCCGTCACATTCCCAGGGCTGCAGAAGCAGGTGGGACCGAGACCAGCCCATCTGTGCAGCCTCATCTTGGGAGTGCTCTGTCCTTTCCCTCACCCAGACCCAGAATGTGTCCTTGAGGGAAACCCAGATACAAGTCCCGTGCCCAGAACTGAGAACTGCAGACCCTATGCATTCTTCGCCTGGTGTTGCCTTTGGGTGAGGCGGTTATAGGCAAGACCCAAGAGAGAGAAAGCATCTGAAACACACAGTTGGGGTTGAAGACCGCAGTGCTTCACCCACTCTGAATATATCCTGGGCCAGCAAAGAGAGAACCCATGCCCGATCCTGCTCCTGCCTCTGTGCTGGGCTTGGGTGGTCTAACCAGGCGAGGTGAGCACCAGGCCAAAACCCTGCCTCTCGTGTCCAGAAGCCCTGACCTGACTTTTGTTGCTACAACCTCATAACCACTGCCTCTCCCACCTGTAGAATCCTCTGCAGTTTATCAAGCCCTAATGGGAGCTTCTCATGACCTTGTGAGTTGATGTATCAATTTTCATCACATTTTAAATAAGAAATAGGCTCACAGGAATTCAGTTGCTTGTCCCAAATCCCAATCAGGAGAGTGGAGTTGGAACTTAGACCTCACTATTTCTCCTCTCTGGATCCTGGTTTTGCACCCTGTGCCATAAGCAGGTTGAAGAGATTTTCAGTTTCCAGGAGGCTATGAGCTCCGCCCCTTTAATGATATTGCCCAAGTCCCCGTGCCTGTGTTTCTGCAAAACGCCACCAGATGGCAATAGCAGCCACAGCTTCCCAGGGAAGCAGCCTAGGTGAACAGGAAGGTGGGCACGTCTGCCTTCCCCAAGGTTCACACCTCCGGAGCTGTAGCTTCTAGTCCACAGAGGAGCTTCCTCTGGACAAGAGCAGGGGAGGCTTCTTGATTCTCTGCCTGTCTAGGGCACCAAGACCCAAGGATGCTTGTTCCCACTATCTAGAGAGAGGCAGGGATGACGGCAAGCCAGGCACCAGGGGAGGGCAACCAGCTCCAAGAACCTTCCAGGCACCAGTGCCCCATCTGTTCATGCAGGCACCTGGCAGAGCAAGGTTCCACAACACCAGGTCCTACCTGGGACATCTCACAAAGAGGGTGGCATGGGCCCTCACTGCAAACCACACCCACACCTTTGCCCATCCCAGACCTGTGTGATGATCACATGTGAAATGACTTCTGTGCTCCAAGTGGCTGCTTACTGGGCACTGACTACAAGCCAAATACATGTTCAATGTCTTGAACTTCCTTCAATTCTCAAAACAGGCCTATGCAGCAGGTACTATTAGCACCCATTTTACAGATGAGGAAACTGAGGCTAAAAGAGGTCAAGTAAAGTAACTTGCCCAATGTCACCAGAGGTAGGAAGTAGCAATCCAGAATTTGACCCTAAATCCATATGACTCCCAAGCTCACCCTTTCGAAAGAGTTTGTTTTGGCTGGAATATAAGGGGCCTGACAGGGGTAAATGGGAGGAGACACACGGTTAGGGGAGCCTGGGGCCACGTGGGAAAGGGCTTGGATTTCAGTCTTTGAAAACTCTTGCTTGGCATCTTGCCACCATCTCACATCCTGCGTACTGGGGCTGCTGGCTGCTGCTTGAAGCAGCAGAGGTCAAAGGTTAGGAAGCATGCACTCTGAGGCCAGACTTGCTGGGTTACTAGCTGGATGACTTTGAAGGTGACCCTGAGTTCTTTGCATCAGTTTCCTAACCTGAAAATGTGATGATAATAATAATATTGTCTACTTTGTAGACTTTTTGTGAGAATCAAAGGAGATGATACATGTAATGTGCCTTTAAGATACCCTGAACATAGCACATGCCCCATAAATGCTCGCTACTCTTACCGACTGGGCTACCAAAGCCAGTATTAGTGTTGCCTGTCGGTTCTCCCTTCATGCTCCTTCCATCTGCACCTTGTGAAATATCAGTAAATCCCCTTCCCTGAATACGTCTCCATGTTTTCCAACCCGGTGCCTTTGCCCATGACATTCCCTCTGCATGGAATGTCACTTACCCTACTTCTTTTGAACAAACCCCTCCAAACCTCAAAGCCCACCACATGTTAGTAGAGTTTACCCTGATTAGCTCTATAAATACATTTTATCATCCCTAGCTTCTGGCAGGGGCTCTGGTAGTCATCCCTCCCAGCACTTCACGTAGTACTTTGTTCATAGGAAGTGCCCTTAGAGAAACACATGGCAAGGGACTCCTCACCAAGGTCCAAATTGCTCTCCAGGGTGTGCCTGCTTGGAGCATAAAAACTACAGGAGAACTTTCTTTTTCTTCTCTAAGAACAAGATCATGCATTTTGTTCTCCATTGTCCTCTTCAAATTCGTGAAGTTGAATTCCTGGTACAAAAGCAACACCAGGGTCTCAGAAGTCCCTCAGCCCAGCTCCGTCAGGTCTGGAAATGTCAGCCCTTCTTCCCTCTTAGGAGGCAAAATGAGGGCATTTCCTTCCATAGGACACTGTCAATATACCTGACCCAGTCACTCACCCAAGCAAAGGAAATTTTTAGCTTAGAGTTGTAAACCCAGATTCCTAAAAGGGCCAGGTAGCTGGTCAGGTACAAAACCACTGGAAGTGGCGGGACTGTGGTAAGGGGGAACACCACCTTAAAGGCATTAACATATGAGAAAAATCTGTGCATACAAACAAACATATCCACAGACCTAATTCAGCCTGCAGACCCTCAGCCTGCAATCCATGCCCTTACCTTACACCTTGCCACCGGCCCTCAAAACAGGAGGGATTCAGGGTGTAAATGCAGTATGACCTCTGAAGTAATGACTAAGGGGACAGACCTGAGTCTGAATCCCAACTCTATCATTTCCTAGCTTTGTGACCTGGGACACCTTACCCTCTCTTTATCCATTTTGTCACCATTACAATGGGACTGAAATGAGAATCTATCTCATAGGGTTGCTGTGATGAATAAATGAGAAAATGTACATGAAGACACTGACAAAGAGTCTGGTATATGTGAACAAACTCAATAAATGATTTTAAATGTTATTGACCAAGTGGGAGGATTATAACAGAGGAGGATAAGAATTGTACATGTCTCTAATTATACTGTACGTTTTGCTACGAGCTGTGTCTTCTCCCCGGCTACTGCCTCTTCTCTCTGCAGGTACCAAAGTGTGGCCCAGGGGACAGAACCTAACTTGCCAAGCTCCATGGTGTCTCTGGGCCCCAGCACCCAGCTCCGCACTGTGGAGCAGCTTGGGAGAGGCAGGCAACGTCCCAGCAAGCAGAAGCCCTCCATCCGCAGTTACTAAAACACCTCCAAAGAGCTGTCACGAAGTGCAGGCACTGAAACCTACGTGACTTCCTCTACGGGGAACAGACGTGGAGCTCTCCTCACAATGACCAGGAACCATCCCCCCTCACCTTCCCTAACAAACCAGTGCCATCTGCCAACCTCACCCACCATGCCAGTGTGGCAGGTGGGCAGGGGCCAGAGTCCAGGTTGAGGTGTCCATATTGGCTCTAAGTTATGGCCTTCCCCCCCTTGAAAACTCACCCACAAGTTCCCCACTCGGAAAAGCCACCATCCACTCACTGTGCTCCGGAATCACGCAGATGGAGCTGTCTTTTCATCTCCTGGATGTGCCTCTCCCACATCTGTCGCCCACATTTAAGATCTACATCTATAAAACTGGAGATCCAGCATGGCGGCGAGGCTGACAGGCTCTGAGTGGATCCTCAGCAGACATCTGTCCAGGGCTCCCGCTCTGCCTGGGCCACACAATGCGGAAAGCCTGACCGGCACCTGGTACTGGAGCCCTTTTTACCTGCATGAAGTTCTCCCTCACACAGCCTTACCTTCCCAAGTCAAAGAATACAACAAAGGGAAACTCGCCTTTTCTCTTGGCCCGAGAGGCATCCGGACCATCATTACTTGCTCTAAGGGCTGATAAGAGTGGGTTTTTGGTCTCTTCTTTCTCTGCTGTCAGGTTGTCAGCAGTTTCACGGTTGGGGATTGATCGGGCTGCCGGAGGGCCTACTTATCGCGGCCCACTAATCAGCGGCCTTGGATCTACTTCAGTCTGAGAAATCAGATAATAACTAGTAATAGCTGCCATTCATCGGACACTGTACGTGCTGCAGACTTCCTATTCAGTGCTTTCTCTCCATATGAGATTTCACTGAACCCTCTCAAGCACCCTTGGGGGTAGGAACACTTCTCCCCATTTTTCAGATGAGGAAACTGAGCTTGAAGCACATGAGCCTTGCATTGAAGCATAGAGCTAGGAAGGAGCAAGGATGGTTCTTAAATCCAGTCTCTTTGACCCCAAATTTATGATCCTCACATGCCACCTCTGCCATGTTTACCCTGCCTTGGGATTATCTAGTCAACAGATGGGCATCTTTCCTGTACCCTCTTTTCCTCTCCTCCTCCTTGTAATAACTCCTTCCTGTAAAGTTTAAGCTCTCTGGATTAGGAGCTTTGTGATAGTTTTTTGTAAGTACCCAAATCTTTCCAAATTACTTGCGTTTTGTGGCCCCAAGCCAGGTGGCTGGGGAAGGCAGACTGGCAAAGGGATTAGGAGAGTAGATGCCTAGTCCAAGTCCCAGCTCTGCCACTAATTACTTCTTAGCAAATCAATTACATAGTGACCCTCAGTTTCCCTTTCTGTGAAATGGGCATAATTGTAATTTCCTTATAAGTTTATTATGAGAAAGACATGAAAAATTAAAGAAGTCTTAGCCCACAGTAGACATTCAACAAATGACGGTTATTGAATTTGAAACTAACCTCCAGATCAATCAGTGTATTTGTTTAGCACATACCTAGCACAGATGCTAGATGCCCCAGGAGATCTAAGCCTAAAGAACAGATACTTCCTGAGAAGAAACAGAATTTTCCCTGGGATTTTTAACACTGACAAGAGTTCTCATTGAAGTTTAGCAGATCAAGTTCCATTCCATTTAACATGCCTGTGAGGATTGCTCTTGTCTTTTTTACTTCTGCTTCAGCAAAGCTCCAGAGCCTGGGATGGCCAAGGATGTCCTTGTCCTGGTGCCCTGTGCCCAGCCCACCAGCCCTGGCACCCCACCAGAGGTGGCTTAGATGGCGGACTGACAGTGGGTAGCTCCGGTTTTCCTAAAAGGACGCTATTTTTAATTCTAGCGGTAGTGGAAACTGCATGCATTAACATAATCTCAACCTCACCAACTACTTCCAGTTTTTCATTTTTAAAAAACATGTTTCATGATCAAAAGCCATGCCCGGTGTGTGTCTGGAGCTGGATGCTATCAAGAGGGGGAGACACCTGGTCACTGCTACGTCCTTGGAAGGAGCAATGATCATTTGGAACTGTCACTACTGTCACTGGTCCTCTCTCTGCCCCTTGCACTGTTTTGAGCCAAAGCCTTTTTGGAAACCTCCTCTATTTCTGAAGGATGATGCTGGTGGCCAGACAGGCCCTGGCAGGCCAGGCTGAGGTTGCCCCCACATTGGGCAGATGGCGGCAGATGGCACCCAGGTGGGCAGCTGCCAGCACTGAAGCTCCTTCCTCACCACGATGTCAGCCTTCCAAACTCTGTTTGTTCTTCCCATCCCTGCAGGTTATTTTTACCACGAGGGAAAAAAAGTGATGCTATTTTTCTGCATTTTATCCTGAAACAAGTCACACCAGCTCCCTCAAAAAAGCACCCAACAGATGGCTCTGGTCCCTTGTGCTCAGAGAAACAGCAAAGCTCTGGGCTGTCAGCAGGTTATTAAAATTTCATGCAACATGCAGAAGACATGGCTTCAACCTCCTTTGTTCAGAACGGCAGAGAGGTTAAGAGTTCAAGTCCTGCCTCTGATGTGGCCATGTAATTCCAAGCACAAGCAAGTGACCCAGCCTTGCTATGCTTCTGTTTCCTCCGTTGTAAAATGGGAGTGATAACAGGGTTCAATTGATGGAGTGGTTGTGAAGATTAAATTAATCAATCCAGTACTTGGCACACAGTAGGTATTCTATAAATAATGGTTAAAACTATTATTCCCTCTGCTGTAAACAACCTGTGCAGGTCTGGAAAGGAATTCTACAGGACCCTGTCTAGGATGCCAGGGGAGAGGGCTGCTCCCCAGGCAACCCTAACACCCAGTACCACCCATGGACCTGGTGGAGAAAACCAGGCAGAGTGGACAGGGGCCCAGGTTGATCTCACTGCCACCCTGTAATCAGTGGCACTGGGCCGTCTGGTGCCAGGCTTAGTAGCAACACCCAGGGAGGAAGTCTGAAGTCTTCTAGAGGAATTTGGAGTCAGGGTGGGGCAACCACTGCAGCTTCCATTTATTGAACACTTACTATGTGCAAAGTCCTGGGCAAGGCATGTTCAAGGCCTTCTCTGATTGACTTCTCTCTATACTACAAGGAAAATATTATCATTATCCCTATTTTGCACATGAAAGACCTAAAGTTACACAGCAAGTAAGAAGGAGGCCAAGACCCCACTCTGGCCTGGCCATCTGGACAGCCTGTGCTTGTCATGAATTCGTAGCACTGAGGTGGGTCTAGAGGGCTGAGGGCTGCGTTCCACCCTCCCAGTCTGAGAGGAGATGCATGGGACCCACCCAGCCCTCTGTGGCAGAGCTGGCAGGGAGAGTGTGTGGTTCCTGACGTTGCTGGGGGTGTGGGTTCAAGGCCTCTGGGTTCCAGGCACTGCTGGTGTGAAGCAGAGGCAGAGCCCACCCTCTCACTGTACATGTTTTGGGGGTAAGATACATGCATCATTCCTGTCTCTGCCCAGCCCCTGGGGAATTTCTCACATCCCCACCTTCACCAGCCATGTTTCTGAGAGTCTGTTAAAATGCCAGGGTGTGACCTGGAAGAGAAATACCTAACCCAGCATTGGCCATGAAGGCTGAGCATGAATTGCTTTGCATCAGACTGAGTGTGAGTAGGAAGGAAGAGCAAGGGGTTCAAGAGAAGGGGACCCTGGGCAGTCACGTTTGAAGGCAGCACACCCTAATGGAAGGACCCTTCTCTGAACTGACCCATCCAGGGCCCTTTCTCTGAAAGCATCCTCCCCGCACTGAAGCTGATGGCCTCACTCAAGTTGAGGTGTCTGCGTCTGGCATGGGTTTATTATATTATGCCTTTCTAATAGTGCATTTACATCTTAACAGAGGCATTCAAGAAATTGCTACCTTGCCTTTGCCGGCCAATAACTACCGCTGGTCCTGTAACTGAGCTCTGGCTCACCCGGCAGTCACTGCAGAGCCTCCCCTCCCCACCCATCCCGGACACCTGACACCAGCACCAAGTCCTAAACTCACTCCCCCGTGCTCCCCCCACCCCCCGCCCCCGAGATCAGCATGTTCCTCTCCAACCTCAGTGCCCATGCCCAGGCCCCTACCGTGCCATAGTTTCCTCATCTGTAAAATAGGGCTACTAGTTGTACCTTCCTGATAGGACTATAGCAATCATTAAGCAAGTTAATACATGTAAAATTCTTAGGCTAGTACCCAACACATAGTAAGCCTTCAGTAAACAGTCATCATCGCCATTGCCCACATCAATAGTAGCACCAAGAGTACCAAGGATCCCTGGTCAGGCCTCCAGCCTGCGTACTGCCTTAAACATCACCTGCAGCAGGTGGTCAGTCGAAGCGGGTCTGCTCATTGTCATCTCCCACTGCCCAGGGATTATGCTCATTCCTGCCGCCAGGCCTTGCACAGGCTCAGCCTGTCATCAGAAAACCCTCTTCCCTCCCTCCGTGTATCCAAAATCCTTTATCCCCTTTAGGGAAAGGGGTGAGATCAGAAACCGGCTCTGGTCTTGTCTCCCCCTGAAGCCTTGGTTCTCTGTTCTGACGTTGGGCACTGATGGTGCCCAGTGGCTTAATTCTCACTGCATGGTAGGCAGAGAATCTCATGTCTTCAGCTGGAACCCTGAAGGTAAGCATGTGCGTTCGCTGTTCGGGTGCTCCCTAAAGCGCATACAGACCTGGGCACTTGGGCTACAGCAAGGCATGGGCTCCAGAGACGAATACTCTTGAGCTCAAAACCTGGTGTTACCGTTTACCAGTCACGTGATGTAGGCCAAATCAGCCAGCCTCTCCAGCTCATTTTGCTGATCTGTAAAATGGGTTTAAGACCTAACCCCAGAGGGTGGCCAGGGAACTAACCTGATGCTGTGAAGAAAGCCCCATCACAGCACTGCCCAAGGCAAGTGCCCAGGAAAGGTTAGCTCCCGTCCTCTCTCCCCTCAACACTCACTCATAGGCTGTTGGGTACTACTCTATTAGGAACCGGGGTGCTGCCCAAAGGGGCCATTTAACCCACCTGCTCCTGCAGGAGGGGGAAGTGGTCAGCTGGAGTCTGCCTGCTCCCATGAGAGCCTGCCCCAGCCTTTCCCCAGAAATGCCCCCTCTTTCAAAGCTGCTTTTGTGTTCAAGACAATGAAACTAGCATCCGTGCCAACTGCACAGCTATGCAGGCATCGATTAACCAAAAGGTTTAAGAAGGTCATAAAAACGCCCACATCTCAGACTCCAAGCCCAGCAAAGGAAGAATGGATGTTGTGAGGCACATAAATTCTCAGATTCCTCAGGGTGCTCTCTCCCCCCGCCTCCCAGGAGGCTGGGAGGGCTGGACTTGGCACAAACAGGCATGCCAAGATCTCCAGGAGACACCCAGGTATCTGGACAGACCACAACCAGGCAAGGAAGGCCTGACAGCAACTAGTCCACAGAGATATGTCCAGCCAAGTGGAGTCCCCTGAAGGCTGGGTAACCAAAGACCTCCTAAGAAGCCAAGGGTGTATTCTTCCATTGCCACCCCTCTGGCTATGCCTCTTTGGGCTGGCTACATACCACTCCACCAATTCATTCACAAGGTTGTTATGAAACTCAGATAAGACCCTTTAATAGCTGCCCACGCTTGCTCTGTGCCAGGCTTCAGGCTAAGCGCTTTATATGAATGGTCTCTTCCCATTCTCTCGACCATGCCTATGAGGTTCCATTTTACAAAGGAGGAAACTAAGGCACAGAGATGTTACGTACTTACTCGAGGTTACACAGTAGAGACAGAAGGGGAACTCAAGCCTGTTGCAATCCCCAGCCCATGTTCTTAATCATTATGTTTTGCAAACAGTAAAACCCTATATGCACATCTGGTATCACCATTAGTCACCTGAGATAGAACAAGAATGCTTAAAAAAGACTGACAATAATGCCCCGAGATGTAACTAGAAGCAGTGTGCCGAGAGGGTTAGTATGGAGCGGGGGGCATGGAGCAGTCACGGGGCCCAGGCACTCCTGGCCACCCTGGACTTCCTCCTTCAACCTATACCCCTGCTCCCCAACACAGGCACACCATTCCATCTGTGGAGCATGGGTCGTACATGTTCACATTCATCATTTTAATGAGAATCTTACACTGGTCCCTAGAGGCAAGGAATATTGTGCCCATTTTATAGATGAGAAAAACTGAGGCTCAGAGAGGGTGAATGACTTGCCCAGGGCCACATAGCTAGTCAGCTCAGTAATATCACGCACGATTTCAACTTGGATCCCCTGACCTCAAGACCCCTCTTCTTTGTGTTTGTCCTTGCAGCTGTGAGATGCCCCCTCTGAGTCCCCACCCACCCACAGTGTTTATGGTTTGCTGAATCCTGGTCACTCCTTTGTGGACTGTGTGTCTCCTATCAGCTCCTTTGAGGGTAGAGATCACATCTGGTTCAGTCACCACTGAGTCACTGGGGTTCTGCCCAGCGTGATCTGCAGTACAGGGCCACCAGCTGGACTTGCGCCTCAAAGATTTCCTTCCCATGTGGGAGTTGGGAGAGGATGATGCAGCTCCTGGGGGTGGGGGTGGGTCACAAGGGGGCAATGACTGCCTGTTAGTAAGCCCCCATTAAATTCCATGTCAGGAATTGTATGTATGCGAAGTAGGAGGGGGAGAGTGGGCCCATGAGAGGCCCCACCTTGGTGGCATCAGGGAGAACCCAGCTGCGTCCTGGAGACCCCACGTGTGTGCTCCCTCAGCTGGGTCGTCAGACTTAGCAACCAAAAATAGAGGGTTCCCAGTCAAATCTGAATTTCAGATTGGCAACCAATAATTTTTTAATTATTGCATGTCCCATGCAATTGGGACATGCAATGTCCCATGATGCACCAAATAAACCCATTTAAGCATGTCCCATGATGCACCAAATAAACCCATATCTTCCTTCTGTCTTTGTCATTTATTAATATTTGTCAATACTTAAACATAATTTGAAATTATGTATTATTTATATGAAATTCAAACTTAACTGGGCCCCCTGCTTTTTATCTGGCAAACCCACCTGGAGGTACCCTAAGCTGTTGGGGTTTGGGAGGATCATTTCTCCAAATGGGCTGAAAAGAATGTCCCTGAGGGCCAAGGGGACACTGGAAAAGGCCAACCATAGTCCCTGATAAGCAGGAAGCCTCCCAAGGAGCAGGAGGAGGAGAGCATCACCAGGCAGGGAAGAGGCAGCCAGCGGGCCTGTGGTCTGGGGAGCAGGTTCACGCTGCTTTCCTGGCATGGGGCGGAAGGTGGAGCTGCCCCAGCTGCTCCCCATTAAGCGGAGCTGGCATTTCAGAGCACGTCACAGGCGCTGGCTCCCAGCCCTGGAAGTCAGCGTCTGGCCTCTGAGCCAGCACTGCCTGCCCAGCCCCAGCCCTCTCACCTCAGTGGACCAGACTAAGGGCCCCAACAGGCCCATTGTCATCCTGCCTGGTGCCTCAATAGGGCCATTCAGGGGCTTTGGGACTGGCCCCCCTGGAGGGCACTTCCTCCTCCCCCACCAGGGTGCCCTTGGCCACAGCCTTTGCCTGTGTGGGTGGGGGGTCTGGCTTTGGTGAAAGCAGCTGGCAGCCAGGCCAACATTACTGAAGGCTGGATTGTTGACAGAGGGCACAGAACTGTCCCACATGTCACGGGACTCCAGGGCACTCTGCCCACACTGTGCCCCACCCCCACCCCACCCCACCGCACCCCAGGCAGCTGGGCTTCCCAGGGACCTGTACCTGAGGACTTCGCAGCAATGCCTCCCCGCATCACTGAGGAACGCAGGACGATTCATCAGAGCCAGACTGAGTTCAAGCCCAGGCTTTGCCAAGTCCTAGCTGTGTGGGGTTAGGCAAGTTGCTGCACCTCCCTGGGCCTCTCTTTCTCCATCTGTAAAATGAGACTAATGAAATCTACTTCCTAAGGTGGAGGCTGAAGGAGATAAATCATCTCAGCATGTAGCATGGAGCCAGGAACTTAGGTGCTTAATAAATGTTCCTTTCCCCTCTACCCCTTCTTATTTCTAGTTCTTCCTAATGCACCAAAGAACCAGGAAAATGTGCTCTCCATGGACCAGCAGATCCAGAAGCTGCTGCTTTGGGAATATCTTGGTTCCGGCTTTATCAAAGGGACACTGGGCCCCTTGCAGACTTGGGACTCTGAGAGGGGCTGAGGCCCCTCTCAGCTCACACAGCCCATAATAAGGAGCATTTTAATATACAACTCCTTGTCTTAACTCTGGTCCTTTTTCTACCACCCCACTCTGAGGTCACGAGTGACTCAGATCCACTTTACTCTCCCAGATCTCCTGCCCCAAGGCTGCTCCTAAGCCCTGATTTATAATGAGCAGAGAGACTGATGCTGAACTCTAGCGCCAGCATCAGGCAGTTAAAGGCAGCCAGCATGGGCCTTAAACACAGAACCAAGGAGCACTCACCCAGGGTTCATTACCATTCACCAGGAATCCTGGGTAACCCTTTCCTGTGGCTGACATCCTGGCCTGGCGCCCACCGTACGTGGCAACCCTAGCCCCTGGCAGCAAGGAGGAGAGACAGGGCTGCCTGTCCACCAGAACCCTCTGCCATCTGCTCAGCAAACCAAGTCCAAAACATGCTGCCCAGTTTTCTCTGGAGCTTGCATGCATTCCAGCCTCTGTCCTTCTTACTTTATCTAGGATCTCTTTCTTGTGTGCCTTGACGCACCCAGCTCCCTTCTCCTCTTAATCCTCCAAGTGGATCTTTCACTATGGACCAGTCAAAGAGAGTGGGGGCTGCAGACCAGCTTTTGCACATTCATTTGGTCATACTTGTCAAAAATATGCATTCACGACTCGGGCTGTGTAGCTCAGTTGGTTAGAGTGTCATCCCAATATGCCAAGGTTGCAGATTCAATCCCCAGTTAGGGCACATACACAGGAATCAACCAATGGATACACGGGTAAGTGGAATAGCAAACCAATGTTTCTCTCTCCCCACCCCCAATCCCTTAAATCGATAAATAAAAAGAAATAAAATAAAATTGATTTAAAAAACACATATCCTTGGCCTCCCCCAGATCTGCAAAATTAGAGTCTCTGAGGCTGGAGCCCAGGATTGTACATATTTACCAAGCCCCCCAGGTAATCCTGATGCACAATGAAGTTTAAAAACCACTGTCGTGGAGGAAGAGATGCATGCCTGAAATCTCTCTGGTCCCATAGGGCCTTTCTTTGCACATTCCCTTTCCTGTTGTTAACTATCTGAAAGAATGAATTAATTGGTTTCCCTAATGCCAAATTACACTAATATAATTGAGCCCTGTCATCTCATTTCTCAACTGCATTCTGCCTTGGTATTTCTTGAGAGGTTTCTATCCATATATTAGGGTATAGCAGAAATACACATGCACGCATGCACACATGCACACACCTGAGACCTAACACTTAGGGAGAATTCACCACAATGCCCTGCACTCGCCATGTGCTTCATACACATCATGGTGTTTAATGCACAGAGCAGCCCAGCGTGGACCTCTCATGCCTCCAGGGCAGATGAAGATGCAGAGGCAAGTTTAGCAACTCACTCAAGACCTCACCTTCAGGGGACAGAGCTAAATCCCATCCCTGATCTGTGTGGTCATGACCACTTGCACTATCTTGACATCTCAGAGGGGCTGGTCCCATCCAGGAGATCTCACCCAAGTGTGCATCCGAATACTCTCAGAGCCCTAAGAATACAGATGCTGAAGCCTCATCTCAGGCCTGGATCTATAAGGGAGCCATCTGGGCATGTGTACTGTTTTGACAACTCCACAGGCTCCTGGCAAAGAACCACTGGACATGCGCCCAGGTCATGCCGATTATGAAAGTAGGGTCTAGAAAGAGAACTCACATTTCTTGATTCCAAGAACAGTGCTCTCTCAGCCTCCCCACACTGGCTCACATGCTATGGTGCTCCCTGTGGTCAAAATGGATTTTCTATAGCCTCTCAAGGAGCATCTGGACACACACACACATGCATGCATGCATGCACATGCCTGTGCTCACGTAGAGGTCCGTTCGAATGCAGATGCATGTCCACACACAAACAACTTCTTGATACCAGGCTGACCATCTTTCAGTCAGAGGGCAGCTTTCCTGTCCCCATTCAGGGCCACGTCTGAACTTGAGTGAGGCTGGGGAGGTCCCTCCTCCAGGTGGCTTGGATGGAGTTAAATGAGACAAGGCAAAGGGAGCAGGGAAGGTGGCAGAAAGCTCTCTGGATTCCCTTCGCCACCTTTCTTCCTCCTACAGAATCCTGAGTGAGGCCACCAAGGCCTCTTCCTCTACCTGTGATGGCCCAGGTCTGAGACACAGGCGTCCACAAGGACAGGAGGTTTCCATGGCACCGGTGAGCTTGTGAGCAGCCTTTAAATAGCCTTCATTTACACAGAACAAGGTGAAAAAGCTCTGACATCAGCCTTAGACAATCATTTCACCAAAAGCCTGATTCAGGGGCTCAGTTCATCTGCTTTGCTCTTATCAATGGCCTTTCCCCAAATCAACACCCAACTGCAGCATGATTTAAAGAAATGCCTCAGCAGGCAGACAGATTGCATTTACACAGCACCTACCCACTGAGAGGGCTTCCCTAGACAGGGACCAAGAGCCTAGCACCACCACTCGAACAAACCCCTCCTCCTGATATTCCAGGACACATCCTGCCTCCTTTACAACCACGTGCTGAAATCATGCAGTGCAATTTCCAATTGCAATTCAAGGAGAAATGGAAGGAGACTTCCAAAAAGCAGAGAAACATGGGAGTTGGGCTCTGTTCCGGCTGTGGGAATAGCTGTTGGAGCTTGAAGGTATTTCACAGCTGTCTGTGAGAAAGGCTGGGGTGAAATGGCCTCTAGCTCCTGAAAGATGCCATCTCGACCAGCCAAGCGCACCCCCAGCAGAGTGGAGAGCTGAGGTCCTCTAATCCTGAGATACCAGGTTGTATAGAATAGATCTCCCAGAAGCAGTTGCCAGATAGATTACAGCACCCCCTACCCTGCATCAGGCTGACCAAACTTTAGCTACAAAGCAAAGTACAGAGGTGAATATGACAGAACAATGTAAGAAATGGAGTGGCCACGTATTCTAGAAGTCTCTTTTATGATAGTGTTTTCTAGGGTTGCCCTGTCTATGCCTCCCATGACCAATCACAGGGCCAGGCTATTAGAGGCAATGGGGTCTATGATTCCAGACAGAGGTAGTGACTGAGCACTTTGCAGGAAGGGGATTTCTCTTAAGTACCTCAAAAGGAGTGAGGGCATAAAAGCTCCTCCGTTTCCTAAACTTCAGTTGGCCTATGAATTATCTGGAGGATCTTGTTAAAGTGCAAATTCTCATTCAGAAGGTCTGGGGCTAGACCCAGGTTCTGCATTCTTAACACACTTCCATGCGATGCCATCAATGCTGGTCCACAGACCATACCTCTCTCAACAAGGGTTTAAAGCACAAAAAGTGACCAGGAGAAAGGAAAAAAAGAAGAAGGAAATGGGTGGGAAAAGGGAGCAAGAAAGAAAGAGAGAAAAAAGGAGGGAGGGAGGGAGAGAGGAAGAGAAAGAAATACTAAAGATAAAATGGAACTGGAGCCTGTTGGCGAACCCAGTCCTCCACTCCACATTCTGCTGTGGGGATCTCAGAGTCCACCCTAAACTCCGACAAAGAGTCTGCTCATAGGATGAGGATTCCCCTCCCTGAGCCAAGCCATTACCTTTTCCCAGCCAACCGGACTCATCCACTTTGCACTGAGACACTCACCCACACTTTGCACTAGGAGCCCCCATGAAAGAAACAAAACTGTCAAAGGGATGACATTTTGACCCATTAGCATCACCAGGGACACACTGTAAATTCCTTAGTAGGATCTGGAGAAGTAGTATAAGTAAGAGCCCTGGACTGGAACTCAGACCTAGATGCTAGTTCCAGTTCTGTCTAAAATCTTGCACAAGTCCCTGTCATTTACTCACTTCATATTTAGTAAACAGTAAACACTTACTATGTGCTGGGCCCTGAGTCTGCCAATCAGAAGCCTGAGAAATGACCTGTCCTGTGTGAACCCTATAGGCCACCTTTAGAGCCCCCTCCTGTTTCCAGTTTAATACATTTCTCTTTCCAACTCTGTTTCAAGGAGCAAACTACCAGTTATTTTTAAGAAACAAAAATAATCTGCCCTATTAAGGGAGAGATATTTTAAAACCACTGAATGGATTTTTCCTTCCCTGCTTTTTTTATTGATACATCTCCTCTCCTTCCAGTTCTAAAATAAGCGCCCTGTCTGCCCGTACACTAATCCAAAGGCAACACACTGCAGATGGCATGGCCTGGGGAGAGCCAGGCGGAGGTCGCTTGGAAGGCACTGGACCTGGAGGGTACAGCAAGGCAGCCTGGCCAGCCTGGCCTTGCCCATGGCCTGCTTCCTCCGAATCCAGGTGACGAGACGCTCTTCAAAACAGCAGTGGAATGTGGCAAGAGTTGGTTTTTGCAAAAAACAAATTTCTGACTGAATTCCAGTTCTTTGGAATGGAAAACCAGCAGCTTCCTATTACAAAATGTACCAAACAGTTCATGTCGGATACACAAGTGTGGGCAATTCATATACTTCAAATCTAAATGTAGCCAAAAACATAATGAAGCCGGCATATTTTTAGCCAGGTAAGCATTTCTAGGGATTAGGTCACATTTATATTGGTCTTTGCAAGTCAAAGAAATTATTCCAAAAGAGTGAGAAGCAGGGACTAGAGGGAAAGTCACACAGTCACCAGGCAACTGAGAGTCCCTGGTTCCTGGTGACCATCTCCAGTTCAAGGGTGCTTCTCACAGGATAAACAGTGTGTGCTTTCCCAGGAGAGGCAGCATCTTTCAAAGAACAGAACCCAGGCTGCTTTAGGAGACAAGTCACAGCTGGGCTTTGGTACCTCTCATGCCGAAGAGCCTTAATTGAGTTCCCCTTGTGCCCTCACTTGCATATGTCTCTCCTCCCCACCCTCAGCTAGATTTGGGTTTATTCGCAGCAGCACCAAGGGAGGCCCACGTGTGGGTAAGGAGGCAGGCTCTGCGGGCTCCACCTGACTGTCAGGCCTGGCTCCTCCACTTACGGGTGGGTGACCTTAGGCAAGTTGTTATGCTCTCCAGGCCTTGGTTTACCTGTAAAGTGGAGATAATAACAAAAACAGCTATGTCAGAAGTTACTGCTTTTGTGATCATGAGATGGGAAAGCTCATATGAGATGCTTAGAAGAGCACTCAGCACACAGTCAGTGCTCAGTAAGTAACAGTGATTGCATCTACCCATCACCAGGCACTTTTATACACACCAGTGGCTTTAATATACATGACCCAATGAAATGCTGCTTTCCCTGGGGAAACTGAGGCTTGGCACGGCTGACCTGTCCGAGCTGTAGTTCAACAACTACTGATTGAGGGCCTACTGCCTTCCAGGCCCTACACCAGCACTGGGGAAGTGAGAGACCAGGGAAATAAGTGAGGAGGTAGGATCTGAACGTGGGTCTGACTTCCTGCTTGGGGTCGGGAATGGGGGTCCTAAGAGGCCTGTCAGAAAGAACATAAACATGAAATCAAAGAGTTCTAATACTGACCACGCAATCTTGGTCAAGTTTCTGACTTTCCTGGGCCCTCGTATGTAAAATGGGTGGAATGCCACCAGACTTATCACATCATTTTGAGGCTTAAATGAGATGTATGTGTGAAGTTTCTAGTCCATAGGAGGTATTCAACGGTGATCTGTTGCCACAATTATACCAGCCACATAGAGTTTCTGACTTTTCTGATCCATTAAGCCAAATGCAAAAGCTTTTTCATAGGAAGGAATTAAGAATACTTAACTACTTAGCAGAAGGGAGGAGAAAAGAACATAGCTCAGGGCTGTTTCTGATTCTTTAAACCATCAGGTCCTTCAGAGCAGAACATGTGATCACCATGAGTGAGGTGGAATGAACACTGGGCCAGGAGTCTGGAGGCCTGGGCTCCAGTTTTTGCCCTGCCCTTGGAGCTGGGTGATGGTAAGCAAGTCATTCCCCCTCTCTGGGCCATGGCTTCCCCATCTGTACAAAGGAAGTGCGGGAACAGATGGCCTCCCAGCTCTACATTGGCTTAGCTGTCCTAAGTCTTTGAGGCATACATCACTAAGTACATGTCCCAAGTAAGCCTGGTTATTCTAAATCTGGTTTTGTCACCTACATGGTACTTTCCCCTCCAGGGCTGGCCTTCCTCCTTCCCCAGACAATTAACAACCAAAGTTAGCGCACCACACCGGAAGGTCTGACAGTTCCAGGACACTTGCAGCCCACGCATTTTGACGTAGACATGCATCACTCACAGGTCTGAAAAGAATCAAAGCAAATCAGCACAAAATGGGAACTGTGTGCTGAGCTGCAGCTGAGCAGCATGTGGCAGGAGGACAGGAAGGAGGTCCTGCCAGCTGTTAGGCACGTGGATCCCACCCGGCCCAGCAGCACCGGGGCGACCTGGCGGACAGCAGCCCCAGCAGCGAGCGAGGAAGATGCTGCCCAGATTGCAGGAGAATGTGAGTAAAAGCACTGGGATCCCCATTCTGTCAACGTGGAGCCTCTGGAGACAGGCTGGGACAGGCCCGGGAGGCGCCGACCAAAAGGAAACAGGGAAGAGGCCAAGGCCCGGAAAACAGGCAAGCAGGCTCCGAGGAGAAGAGGGTTAGGAGGCTCGACTGTCATTTTTTTTAAATGTATTGATTGATTGCTTTTAGAGAGAGAGGGAGGGAGAAAGAGAAAGGGAGCAAAACATTGATTTGTTGTTCCATTTATTTATGCATTCATTGGTTAGTTCTTATATTCTTGTATGTGCCCTGACTGGGCCTGGAAGCCCTAACTGTGGCATAGTGGGAGAATCCTCTAACCAGCGGAACTACCCAGCCAGGGCGAGGCTTGGTTGTTGTTGTAAGCAGCACCTCTGTATGGAACTCAGGCCTCTTCCAGTTACTGGCAGAAGAAGGCAGTGGTTAAGAGCACAGATTTTAGAATCAGGAGCACTCAGGTTCAAATCCTGCCACTGTCCATACAGCTGCGCACCCTGAAGACGCTGCATGACCCCCTCTCAGGCTAGGCCTCACTGATGCCTCATTTTCTCCTTACTGGCAAATTAGGATCAATAATATTGGCTCAGGAAGTTCATGTAAGGACTAATTAAAATTAAGTATGGAAATGGCACATAAATAGTTGCTGTAATCATTATTTGTAGAGGGCATGCCCCATCCTAGAACTCTCTAAGCCTTCCCCTTTTCTTAACCAACTAAAATCCTATAGAACCCTTCTCAGGTCCCCCCTCCAAAGCTGGGGGCACCCACCAAAGCCCATGTTGTTCTCTCCCCGCCTTCCAATGTGCAATACCACCGTGATCGCACCCTGACAGATCTTCCTTCCCTGGAGCAGACAGACAGTTGGACATGGTAAACATCTTGTGTGAAGGAACCTGCCCAATCCCTCTCCCCACCCAAGCAGGTGAGTTTCCCTAAGACCTGATAGGGCTTTGCTGATGGTCTCAGCCAGTGTGCAGGTTGCCCGTTCCCAAGCTTGGCCAGCTACCCACCATCTCTTCTCGGTTCACATCCCAAGGAGGAGTTCTGTGGGATCCATGTTTTAGCCACAGCTTTATAATGCAGCTGGTGCTCAATATCCACATATTCCTGTTTTTTCATTCTTCCCTTTATCGTCCCACTCCTGTCCTCCTTTTCTCCTGCAAATATTAACTAAGAGCCCACTGTGTGCTGGACTTGAACCTGAAGGGATAAAGAGAAACACATCCTTGATCACATGGAAGCCATGATCTGGCCAACTAAGCATTCACAGTCCAAGCTTGGGGGGCTACAGAGCAGGCTGGGGGTGCTACAGAGCAGGCTATGGGAGAGTGAGGCAGTGCATCCAGACCGTGAACGTAGCAGAAGGCTTCCTGGAGAAGGTGACAGGAAGCCTCAACTTGAATGGGTAGCGGATAGGGACAATTAAGCAGACCTACGTAGGGGGAGAGAAAGAGGGTCGAAGCAGAGGAGGGACCTTGCCTTCACTCATACTCCTTACCGTCTCACTGCCTAGACTGGTAGTACTCAACAAGAGGTTTTAATATATTTTTAATATTTTTTCATTTTTAAAAATTTCTTTTATATTTTCACCCGTGTAAACTCAGAATTTTACAAGCGATTACCAAATCGAACGGGATCCTCTGCTTTCCATAAAATGCCAGCAACCATTCTGATGAAAGAACAAGGAAAGAAGCCAAGCTTCTCACACTACACCAGGAAGCGGATAAGGAGTCTGGTCACAAACCTAGTAAAACCAACTTGGCCAGGCTGCTTAGCGTGAGTGCATACACATACACACACACGCACACACACTCACTCACTCACTCACTCCTGTTGGAGCTGTGTTCTCCTGGGCACACTGTAGACGTCAGGAGGGACTGCTGATGCTGATGCATACTCTGATGAGTTGGGGCTTTGATTTGTTTTCCAACATTTTATTGTGAAAAACTTCAAACACAGAAAAGCTGAAAGAACTGTATGTATACATCTTCGCCTAGATTCACTAGTTAACACTTTACAACACTGGCTTTCTCTTTCTCTCTGCAGACACACTCACTCTTGTCTTTCCTGAACCATCTAAGAGTTAGTTGGCATCAAGACACTTCACCTCGAAATATTTTGGCATGTATCTCCCAAGAAAAAGGACGTTTCCTTATATAACCCCAATACCACCAAGATGGCTGGACTAATACCATCTTCTAGAGTCTGCATTCGAGTATCTGCCCTTGTCTGCAAAATGACCTTTCTAGCATTAATGGTTTTCCTCATGCAGGATCTAGTCAAGGAGTCCTCCTCGGATTTGCATACTAAGCTCTTTTGTCTCTGTTTCTGGAATTGTCCTTTACCTGCCTTTTAAAATTTTTTGTCTTCCATGCCATTGACAGTTTTGATGACCTGTTGTCTTAAAGAATGATCCACAGTCTGAATTTATCTGATTGCTTCCTCATGCCAACAAATGATTTGATCGAATTCCCCATTTTTCCCTTCCTCTGTCCAAAACCAGCCCTGCCAATCACATACAGGATAACGCTTCGTGACACCTGAGGCCTTGGAGAACTTGGAATTTCACACATCCCGGGTTGGGTTAATTGATGTTATTAAGAGACTTTATTATTATTGTTATTATTATTATTATTTATTACTAAGCAAATATTTAATATTTGAAAGAATATTTTCAATATTTCCAAATTCTGGGGCAGAAAGGAGCAGCCAGACAGCTGCAATTTTATAGCAATTTACTTTGATTCAGTATTAACAATGTCTTTTCAAATATTTTTTTCAAAGCGCTTTCACACTTGCTATTTAAGAACCTTGACTTTGGGGTCAAACAGATAGGAGTTTAATTTCTGGGTCCCCACTTCACCAGATGTGCTAGGCAAAAAGTTGCTTAACTTCTCTCAGCCACGGTTTCCTTAAAGGGTTTAAATTGCTTACACCAGTACCTCATTCATAATAACTGCCTCTATTAAGCGTCACAATAACCCTTCAAGAAAAGCAGAGTAGGTACTACCCTACTTCTTTCATGCATGAGGTAACAGCAGCTCAAAAGACAATGTGACTTATTGAAGGTTATGCAGCAAAGTGTCAAAAGAGACGACTAGAACCACAGTCGCTGACCTCCAGAGCTGCCATTCCTACTGCTACTCAGGAAGTAGCATCTCCCTCATGGGATGTTGTGAGGGTTAAATGAAATGATACATTTCTCTTGCTCTGCGTTACCCTGGTACAGAGGCTACTTTCAATCTGCATCAGTGACCATTGTTTTAATTATTTTTGTGTCACACTGCCATGAGTAACCGATTTTGTTCAAAGGCCCCTAAAGAACCCTGGAAGATAGGCTCATAATAATTTTAACCAAGCCTTCATTTCTACCCTATCTTCTAGCCTGCCAAAACAGAGGGGTTGGCCCTGACTGGTATGCTCACTTGGTTGGGTATAGTCCTGCAAAGCAAAAGGTCACTGGTTCAATTCCCGGTCAGGGCATATGCCTGGGCTGCAGGTTTGGTCCCCAGTAGGGGCGTGTATGAGAGGCAACCAACTGATATTTCTCTCTCACATCCATGTTTCTCTCCCTCTTTCTTCTTCTCTTCCCTTCCCTCTAAAAAAATAAAATAAAATCTTAAAAAAAAAAAAACACAGGAGGGCGGAGTTGGAACAACTGAAAATTCGCTGAAGGTATTAAGGTTTTGATTGGAAGGAGAGACAAAATATTTGGAGGCTGTGCGGCCATTGTTTGCAAAACACAAGACAGGGTCTGTTTTCCCTGGGAAAGGAAGCACTGAGCCATGAGTCATTCTTCAGGTTCTGTGTGGGAGGCTAGGGTTCCTGCAAAAACCTTTGTGTGGCTCCCTATTGTCTTATGTGGACTGAAGCATTAAGCCTGACCCAGTTTCGTTCCCAAAATCACGTGGCCCATTCTGCCCAAGACATTCTAGGAACACATTGTCCATCTCCTTGAACAATGTGACCAAGTTACCATTGAAAAAGAGACAGCGTCACCATTGAAATTGACCCTGTGGCTATTGGTAAAACCATTGGGCAGCTGGCCATGCCTTGGAGCACCTAATGACCAAACCGATCACAAGGTCTAGCTCCCATCACAGTCAGGCCAGGCTTGGGAAAAGAGGGATTTCCTTCTGTCCTCAGAACAATAAGGAACCATTCAAAGGTCCAATCAGCAGGACTGTTTCATTCTTTGTCTTGGGCAGAGCCATCAGTGGGATCACCTCTGCTGTGCCAGCTCAGACTGGGTGTACAAGGGAGCCTTCCCGTACGTTTGGCTTGCAGAAGATCCCTCAGTGTGGGCAGTGCTGTAAAGATGGCACGTCTGGGACCAAAACGTAGAGGTTTCATTTCACAAGTGTGGATGGGACTCATTTAGAGGAGGTTGTTCTTAATTTACTCTTGCTTCCCATTCATCTAACCAAAGCCCTGCCATGTTCTCTGCTTTCACGGTGCAAGCCATCTGTCTTTCCATGTAATCAACCATGCACTTGCGAGGCAGAGAGGTAGAGTGGGAAGAACATGAGCTTGGAATGAGGCAAATCTGGTTTCCAAACTTGGCTCTGACTTTGGATAACAAAAATAGGCAATACCTATTCCTTGCTTATTACACGCCAGGCATGGTGCTCAGACACCTACTTGTATTATCTCCCTGAATCCTCATAGCCAACCTATGGGCATCAACATTTCTTCTTCATGGATGAAGGCACTGACATTCAGATGTTAAATAGCTTGCGTGAAGCTCAGCTTCCTCATATAAAATCCATACTGCTTTATATTTTACCCAGTTTCTTGTGTCTCGCACAAGAAATTACACATCCACACACACACGCAGACTACCTGGCACATAGCAGATGCTCCACGAAGATTCCCTTCCCCGCGGCTAAACCTGATTCTAAGAAATAAAAATCTCTGACCTTAAGCCAAAATCTCACTGGGTGGTTTGGCTTTGTCAAACCAGCTTCAGGAGCTTCACTAAGGCCTAATTAAAACATCTCTCTTGAGGCTACATCTCTTATGTCTTATAAATAAATAAAATGAAATACCAATATTTGGTGCTTCTATCTTGGTCACAGAGGAAAAGAGTGTGAAAAGTGGGAAGCAGATCTAGCTCTTCTGAAAGTTGGAAATTGGGCTATAATCCCTCCAGCCTGGCCTTTGATGTGTGTGTGCTTACATGTGCTCATTACTTTAAGCTGTTCCATGTGTATATATTTGTATATGTGTGTGTATATATGTGTATATACACATATTCAGAAGTAGATGTATTTATATACATATATACACACACATAATGATACACTAAATAAGCCACCAGTCCCACCCCTAAAGTGTCTTCAGAAAATTAACCCATGAAATAAGCAATAATATGTGAACTATAAACATTCTTGCATGTTGGCAGATAACCATGCTACACATTCCCCTCCAAGAACTGAGAAAGAGAAGAAAGGGAATAACACAATAGCAAAAAAATGCACTAATCAAATCCATAATCAACTTTGATGATGGAGCACAGATTCTAATCAAAACACAATGCGGTAAAGTTGCAACAGGTTGTAAGCTTGGAGCCGAGTGCTCTTCCCAGGGGCCTTGCCTGCATTTTCTTTTTAAACATCTAAAACACCCACAGAGGATTTCAATCACTTCTAATTACTCTTTTTTTAAAGAAATGAGTTGCAAGTTGAGCACCAGGCTCCTAAAAACAGGAAATATCAAAGTATTATATATAATTTTTTTTTCCTTGCAACTGCTTCTTAAAAATAGGCCAACCTCTCCTCAAATAGCTCATGAGCATTCCTTATCTGAAGGTTGGCCGGACAGGGTTTCTGAACAAACACAGAGCCTATCTCTAAAACAAGTCTTTGCACACGGTCATAATTTATGCACCACATTAACGGAGCAGATGCTATAAAAGTTCATTCTTGGGGGAGGGCCCAGGTATCCCAGCACCAGGAAGGGAATCTGGGAGGATGTGCTGCTACAGAATACAGTTCCCCCCACTGGGGGCATCGAGCCCCAGCTATAGGTTTGTGGGAGGAGTCAAGGTGAGGGGCTTGGGGTCGACAGTGGGGCTGCACCTCAGAGCTATTTTCTGGTTTACTGGCTATGTTAGGTCTTTTCACACTTGATGGAGGAGAGCGGGCTTGGGGAAAATGGGCTGTCTCTGGCTGAAGAGAATTGTGCATAATAAAAGGAGCCGCGAGAATGGCCTCCTTTCGCCTATAACTACCACACTGAATATTCTGGACCCCAAGCTAATGATAATCATCACTGTCATTTCCCAAGGGTCTGTTATGAACCATGTCTGCCATGAACACTGTCTCCCCAGCTTCTCATCACCACCGTGCACGCTCAGAATTACTATCCACTAAGAAGCCAGCATGCAAATCCAATCCTTCAACTGTGAAAAGACCTTGTTCTTTTTCTCATCACCTTTTAAAAGGAAGGTACTAGATACGGAGCCATTACCTATTGTGTAAAGATGCAGCTTCCCTGTGATGACATCAAGTCCTGCTCCGTACTGCTGCACAGCCCTGCTCCTCATCCTTCCCTGTCCTGCCCATCTCACTGCCTCTCCACCCCACTCAGCCACCTGTGCCTGTTTCTGAAACCCAGCCACCTCCTGCCTCCTCCACAAAGCCCTCTGGACTTCTCCAGCCATCATGGCCCTTCTCTTCCTTTGAACCCCCAGTATACCTCTTAGCCCTGTCTCTGTTTTGCCCTATTGCCCTTGGTACATCAGTTATGCCTCCCAACCAGACTATAAAATCCCGAAGGGCCAGCCATGTTTTACTTAACCCTGTTCATCTGCCGGAACATGCTGAAGAAGGCAGCTACAGAGACGGGGAAGACTGCCGGCCTTGAAGCCAGAACAACCTGAGCTAGAATCCCTGCTCCACCATACTGGAGCAGGATGACTTAAAGCTAGTGACTTCACTTTGCTGTGTCTCACTCACTCTTCTAGCTCAGTGATTAGAGCAGTGGTCTCATAAATTACAGCCTGAAAGAAATCAGGAAGTCTCTCTGGTTACCTCTGGGTAACATGGTGGTTAAGGGCACAGAGTCCACAGTCAGCCTGTCCAAGTCCTAATTCTGCTTCTGTTACTCACAAGGCCACTAGCCCAGCCTTTGCCTCAGTTTTCTCTGAGTAAAATGACAGTAACAACACTTACTCCACTGGATTATTATAAGAATCAAGAGGCATTTTATATAATATCTTTAGCACAATTCCTGACACATAGGAAGTATTGTGTAATGATTTGCCATTATTACATTATTATTGTTATAGAAAATGCCATATCTGCTTTAAGTGTTACTGTGAGAATGAAATGAAATTATACGTAAAGAACCTGGCACATCAGGCCCTCAACAAATGGTTCTGCCCTTCCCTCATCTTCCCACTGGGCCAGTTGCACTAGGCGGGTGATTGATGCTCTGAAAAGCCTTGTGAACCAATTGATACCTCCTCAAGGGCTTGAGAGAAGAAGCTATGCCTTTTCTTACTTCCAAGCCATTAGACCTATATAACATGCCCTATCTCTTGCTTAGCAACATAAATAGCTAATTTTACTGTGTTCCTTGTTTGCCAAACACTGGACTAAACACTTCACATACTCTTCCTCCCTTAATTCACCCTATTTGTGTGGTTGTTTATGTCCATTTTTAAAGATGGGAACACTGAGGCCCAGAGAGGTTAACTGATCCAGTCATCTAGTTATTATTCCATGGCAGAGACAGGACATCATGGATATCCACCTGACTTCAAAACCTGTGCTATTGCCCTGACTGGTGTGGCTCACTTGGTTGGGTGTTGTCCTGCAAAACAAAAGGTCACCAGTTCAATTCCCAGTCAGGGCAATGCCTGGATTTCAGGTATGGTCTCTGGTCGGGGCCGATATGAGAGGCATCTGATTGATGTTTTCTCTCTCTCATTGATGTTTCTTTATCTCTCTTCCCTCCTTTCCCCTCCCTTTAAAAAATAAATGCATAAACTCTTTTTTAAAAAGCTGTGCTACTCACCACTCCACAACCCAGCTTTCTGCCCCAAAGCCCCTAAATAAAAGGAGAATCAGAGGCCCAAAGACATCATTTGCCATTTAGTTCATCATTTTCTAAGTATCTTCTAGTAATAAATACTATGTTTTGGATTGGGGACTATAGATGTCAAGCCAGATGCAGTCCTCAAGCCATAATGGAGAGGCTTTCCTGCATGGTGAACAGACACAGTGTCAGGAAGACTGTAGCCTGGTCCAGAGAAGGGAAAATCCCTTTTACCAAGGTCACTCTGACACCAGGGTGGGGCAGTGGGAACAAGGATCTGCCATGTGCCACAGAGAAGAGCCCCCAGGAAAACCCAGACATGTAAGTAAAGATCAGACTGGTAAAAACCAGGACAGCCTATTAGGGAGTGGCCAATTTCCTTAGCAGTCCATCTAAACCATGCTCATGGTCAGAGCACTGAGGGCAAGGCAAGGTGGGATGGGGCATCCTGGGAAATGTGCATCAAAGGTGAAGGGGAGAAGCAAAGCCTTGAGGAAACAGGACTGTGCCAGACCCTCTGTGAGCAGCTGCAGGACATTTTTTCAGGGAGGAGGTGATGAATCACCTTCCCAGAACCTGCCCAGTGCAAGTCCTCCAACAATGTTAAGTGAAGGGTCAAATGGGCAAAGGCAGAGCAGCTGCCTGGGTATGAACAATCAACCCCAGCATCTCCTTTCCCTCTGATTCCTCAGGCCCTCCTCATCAGCCTGGATGTGTGTCACACCCCAGAGTCACTGCTCTGGCCTCCCACACACCACCCACCACACCTCATAAGCCCCACCTCCAAGGATGAAGGGGAAACTCTGACAAGACTGTACCCCTGAGTTCATTCCCATATCAGAGCTCACTGGACAAATCCTGTGGCCAACAGCAGAAAAGCAGAGATCACAAACACACTAGCGGGGACAGGCCCCAGGAGCACTAGGGGAAATCTTGCCTTCCTCCCACACGCCATCACTCAAACCTGTCAGCTTCCAAAAACATTTAGCAAGTGCAGCAGCTAGGGGCATGCTTATCAGCCTGGCGTGGGAGCTTAATCTGCTTTGAGGGCCTTCTCCAGCCCAGAGCTCCAAAAGTCTGCTTACAATTAGCTTCCAGCTCCAGTTCCTACATCAGAAAGGCTAGGAATGTGTTGAGTTCTAGCCTCTGATCAGAGAAAGCTCCAGGAGAAGGTGGAGACAGTGTCAGTAGAGAAGTAAGTGCCAAAAAGGTCAGCTGGTCTGTTGCCACTTCCCTGACACCAGCCCCGAACTACCAACCCCCCCGCCCCGCGCCCCACCCCCCCCACCCCGCCTTCCCGTCCCTCTTCTCTCCTGACCAGGACAGTCACATCCGTCAAGTCAGCTTGTCCCCAAAAGTCCCTGATGACTGACTGCCAAGAAAATACGACGTGCCCCTGCTCCCTCCTACCACAAGAGGGAAGAAAAACAGCAGGGAGGGCAGGAGGCCAAGAGAACCTGATTGGCCCTTGCCGATTTCCTTAAAAGAGATTGAATGGCCAGAGCCTGCCACCCAGCCGAATTGGGTGATGTGAGCTCTGTCTGGAAAGGTAGAAGTCACCACTTCAAGCCACCCCTCATCCCCATACCCAGTCTCCCGGGCCACAGAGCTACCAGCTACCCGCGGCAGGATCAGTAGATCCAGGAAGGAGGGGCTTAGCTTCGGGCCGCCATTCTGAGCAGCCACCCCCACCCCCACAGCAAACAGCCAGCCAAGACGCTAGGAGTCTCCAGCTGGCTGCTTCAGCTGGTGCCCCGGGCACTCCTACTGCAGTCCCAGCACCGAGCCCGGAATCCTGTTAGTCCAAGGGATGGAGCAAGGGCAGGTCATCTTCAGGACTAGGGAGCAGGTTCATTGCCACCCCCAGACTCCTTTTCCTGGATATTGCAGCCACAGGAGCATCGAGCCCAACAAGGCCTCTGATCATTCCTTGTCAGGGATAAAATCTCTGCAGAACCGACAGACAGACAGACAGACAGACAGTCGATACAGTTTTGGGGGGGCCAAGCCCTCAACATGCAGGATTTGACATTTCCAGGGCTGACAGTAAAAAAAGGAAAAAAACAAACAAAAAACACCCAGACGTGCCCCTCAAAAGGAAGCCGCAGGCATGCCCACACCCGGGTCTCATACGGATCTTTAAGGCAAACCTAGGCCACCCGGGCCACACCCACCGGCCAGGCTACTCTCCTCGCGCATCCCCCAACCTGCCGGCCTAAGTGGATCGGTTCCCTTCTCTTACCGCAGGGTAGCCCTTTCTCCCCATGCTGCCATGCCACCCCCTAAAAAAAGTATTCACCAATCCCCCTAGAATATTGTCCCGGCACACAGCACCTCTCACCTGGGTATCGAACCCGTTTTCCAGCGAGCCGCTCTTCCGCAGCGGGAGCCCCTCCCCCGCAGGCTCCTGCAGCCCCTGCGATTTCAGTGGGATCTGGCTAGGGAAGGTGGTCTTGCTCACCTCCACCTTGCTTCCCAACTTGAGGTAGCAGGGCTGGGGGCCGGCCCGGGCCGGGGGCACGTGCAGGATGGGCGCGGCGCTATGCACGGGTTTGGGCAGTCCCGACTTCATTTTGGAGGCGACCAGGATGGCCGGCATCTTTTCGCGGGGCTTCGGCTTTCCCAGCACGTCCCTGGCAGCGGCGGCGGAGGCGACCGCTAAAGGCAGCGCGGGCAGCAGAGTAGGCGCCGGGCCTCGGCCCTCGAGGCGCCCACCACCAGTGGAGGGGGGAAAAAAATCCCCGGGTCGGGGACCTCGGAGCAAAACGATGAGCGCGCCTTCGAGATGCTGGAATGCTGCGGAGGACTAGTCGCGGCGCTCAACTGGTCCCACCTGGATGGATGCTGTAGCCGGGTCTCACGCCCCTTCTGGGAGGCCAATTCAAGGGCTCTGGGAGCTCAGGGGCTGTTGCCTCTTGCGATTCTCCTCCTGGGAACCCGAGGCATGCAAGCCCATATTAACTTGTCACTGCATCTCCGAAGCGAGGAGGCCCCTTTGGAAAAAAGGCGGCGGGGACCCAAGCCTCCTGCTCCTGGAGCCTGTGGGTGTGAGCGGACGAGGGAAGGAGCGAGCTGCGGCTGAAGGGAAGGAGAGAACCGCGAAGGAAGAAGAGGGAGAGTGCACGGAGTCCAAGACGTCTCAGGACCACCGAGAGGCAGCTGCTGCCCTGAGCGTGAGCACCGCAGTGTCACCCACGACGCAGAGGCGCGGCGAGAGCCCCCAAAAGGTCTCTCTAGGCGTGACAGTCACCACTGCCCAGAAGCCCCCCGGACAGATAGCACCTTAACGCCTGCGGGTCTGCACATGCTCCGTGCGCTATAGCGCAGCAAGGCTGTGGTGGTGGGGCGCGGGCACCGGGACGCGCGGCTAGGCAGGTCTGCGCTCGCGAGCGGCCGCCGCACTCCCCGGGAAGGCTGCGCTGGCTGCGGGGCTCAGTGCAGGAGAAGACGGGCTGCGGCCGGCGAGGCTGCGGCGCGCGCTGACAGCCCGGACCGCCCAGCGCTCCTATTGGTCTGCGGCTCGCCTATCAGCGACCGGAGATCACAGAGCGAAGGGGCGTGGCATCAACTCCCAGGCTGTGGCCGAAACTCTGGGGCCGCGCTTGGCAGCAAGTACAAAGCGGGCTGGTGGCCTCTCTGCGGCACTGTTCCGCGGCGCGCTTCATCGCGAGCCGACACCCCCGCTCCCTGAAAACTTCTTTTGAAAAATGCCCTTTCGAACGCAAACGCCCGCCTCCGGGCCCCGCAGGCACGGCTCGGGGGAAGTTTTGTTTCCTTTTTGAAATTATTCTGGTCACCTTAACGGTTTAAGTCTTCCGGAGTCGCGCCCGAGGCCCCGCGGCCCCCCATCTGGCCTGGGCAGGGCTGTTCCTCGTCTCCCGCGTAAATGACAAGCCAGTCATTTCTTTTCTGCCTGCTCTGCCAGGCGGCCCGGGGGGCCTCCCAATAGCTTCCTCTTCGGTTTTCAAAGGCTGCACATTTCACTTAACTATTTGAAGTATTTATGGGCAAATACAATACCCAAGGAAGCTTCCCGCCCTGAAACAGCTCCTCCTTGCGATCTACCACAAACTCTGTAATTAGAGTGGCCTGAGGAAGCCAGGAGAGGCTCCATGACCCTGGCTAGCTCAGGCTAAACCTTGCTGCATTTCATGTAGGAGCCCCTCCCTGGCAGTGCCTTGGACACACTGGCCCCACAGGTTCCTCGACTTGAATTCTCCGGAGGATTTCATCCCCCCTCTCAGTTGCAGTTTGAGTTCCTTGCTGACTCAAAGGATGTGAGAATTGAAAGGGATAATCCAGGCAGCCCAGAACCCTCTCGGTTCACGGATGAGGAGCCCCCACCCTATAAAACTGCCCGGATTTAAAATTGGGCAAGTTCTTTAATCTTACATGCATCCTTAGAAAGCTTTGGCTTTCTCTTGCAGTAAGGAGATTTGTCTACATTTCTATAATGTGCCGTTGTTTGGATTAAATGAGATAGTGCATGGCAGTGGTTTGGCACAAGTATCTGGCCATGTAAGGGGCCAATGGAAGTTCAGTATTGTTATCCTTATTAATTACTGCTACTCCCTCTCCCCCAGTCATCTCTGCCTATAACGTTGTCTTCTCTGTCTCTGAGATACAGGTTTTCTTCATATACCCACCCTATAGACTGATTCACAACACTGATAGCATTGATTTTTCATTATCCAGACCAGAGGAAACTTCAGTTTTAAAACGACCTCTTAAAACAGCACCAAGAAATAAGAATGTGCTTTCTTACCCTGGTCTGTTCCCTCTCCCATCTCATTCCCCCCCTCCCCCCTTCTATATTCTGTATAGCAACTTTCTACTCTAGCTGGGCTAAAATGCACAGTCTTGTATATATTGTCAGGTATCCTCCCTTCCTCTGAAATTAAATCACATGTGGTCTGTGCCACTTACTCAGCACTCTTCCCTTTGCCATCCAATGCCACCTAGTTATTGATGGCTTCATGTGTTTATTTTCTTCTGAGAGAGAGAGACTCTGTAACTGCATTTAAACATTTATTAGATTCTCTCTGTGTCAAGTATAATGCTGTGGACAGAAGAGCCGCCCAAATTGTCAAATGAATGAGTGAATGATGCCAGCAGCAATCCTCCAGGAGAAGAGTCATTTAGAGTCAGGCATATAAAGTCATGACAAATATTATGCTGCATTAAACCTTAGAACTCTCCTACCCAGAATTCTGGTTTTGACAGATGCATGAAGAGTTATGGAATGATACTGCAATTTTCGTCTCTAAATGTCATGGAGAAATTTCGAAGTATTTCCATGGCCCTAATGCAGTGGTTCTCAAAGTATGGTCCTGGGACCAGCTGCAGCACCTGGAAACTTGTTTGAAAAACCTCCCCCACTATGCTTACACCTGAAGCTAATACAAAATTATACTGAATATCAACTGTACTTGAAAAAATAAAAATAATGGTTTAAAAAAAACCCACCCCAGGCCTACTGAACCAGAAAGCTCTGGAGGTGGGTCCCAGCAATCTAGGTTTAACAGGTGTTTGTGTAACCCAGGGGTTCTGATGCATTCTAACATTTGAGAGCTTCGTCCAGACCAATGAAAATAGCATGCAGTTGGTGCTCTTCTACGGCTTCTTAAACCTTAATATACATAAGAATTACCGGAAATCTTGCTAAAATGCACATTCTCATTCAGTAGGTATGGAACTGGGGTGGAGGGGGGAGGCGTGGAGATTCTGCTCTCCAAATGAGCTCCATGCTGGTGGTCTGGAGCTATCGAGCAGTCAGGCTAAACCCTAGGTAGCAAAGGGTTTCATCTCCAGAGTCATCTAGAGTTAAGTGACTTTGTGCCACACTGTGCTGTAAATAATTCTGAGGGTACATATGTGTAGTTTAGTTGTAAACAGCAGTATGATTAATTAATAATGTCAGTCACGGGCATAGAAATAGAAATAATGGCATACATGCTATGTGTTTGCCATCTTTGATCTCCCATTTAAATCGTATTTGTTGCCAAGGTCATTTCTGAATGTGTACCCTCAAATGTGGACTAATATGAAAAACAGAGTATTCTTTTTCTTCTTTATTATTATTATTATTATTATTATTTTGGTATTAAAAGTTCCTATTACTAATACTCTAGAATTTGGTAAATATATGAGCATTCACCTTAATGCTGTGGGATTTACATAACTCAAGTCTGATAATTTCTAATCTTTCTTCACAGAAAACAAGTGAATCTTTTAAAGTGTATTTTCAGTTTTTTTTCCTGCCTCCTCATCTTTAAATAATTTTGTTTGTTCTTTCTTGGAACGTTTTTCTTTTCCCTTTGTATCTTTCCTATAGATCTTGATTTCTTTATTTAAAACAAAATAATTTAAAATAATAACCAGACAAGTGGGAAAAAAGCTGTTTTCCCCCCTGCAGCAAAAGAGATAACTGCAAGGTTCCTCCTTTAATAAGATCATCTCAAATTGTAAAAATATCCTATAAAGTTAGTTCTTCCACATGGATGCCATGTTAACATGAAAAGTCATTTTAAATCGATATGTTTGGCAAGGATTGTTAGCTAAAGAAATCATTGGTTCAGAGAATGGCAAACTGCTTTGGAAAGAACACACAATACAGGTTTTTTTTTTAATGTTATTTTTTAAAATTATATGCACTATGGACAGCCCAGCTTAAATCTCAACCTTGACCATCTTTCCCTCTTTTTGTTCTGTCTGAGTCTAAACTTTCAAAGTTGGCCACAGGGAGTGGTGGGGAATTTGAAATTTACTTTCAAAGCTCTCAGGACCACTGAATCACCCTCAGAGTTCAGACAGTTCCCTGGATGCATGAAGAGCCAACCAGGGTGAGCCAGCTGCCTCCTGTTCTGATCCTGATGTCATCCAGTGGTGGCGGGTCAAGTGGGCCTGGGCTTCAGAGCTGACATCCACTCATCCTTCATTAGCGTTAAAGACCCCTGGCTGCACCTGACCTACCAAGAAGACAGTCCTGTGAAGATCCTGAAACAGCTAAATGCCAGCCTATCATTAAAAAAAAATGCAGGGATCTGGGGAGAAAAATCAACAGCCTCTTGGAGACCCCTCACTGTGACAGATAAAGGGACATGTTACAAGTCTCTGAAATAATAGAAAAAGTGAAACATTCATGAGTTTATTTGGGAGTAATAAAAATCACTATAGCTTATCTTCAAAAACTCACTGTTCCTTAATTTTCTATGACATGGTTGACAACTATAACACATATCTCAGAGATGGCACAAATGTCCACCCTTTGGCAGTGACTGAGGTGAGAGCCCACTCATTCCAGACTGCAGAGAAGTGGAGGTAAGAACTTTAGGATAGTTCTTAGAAAGTCCGTTCACCCTGCCCCCACCCCCACTACTTCAAATCTACCTTCTTCCAGATGGGTCTGTGAGCAGATCAATATGCACAACGGTGATCTCTGGAAGACTGTGGGTTCTCCCTCCTGAGATTCTGGAGTGTGAGGAGTCTGTGTGAAGGGGGTGCATGCGTGTGTGCGTGTGTGCGTGTTTATAGGCATTGAGGCAATGACCTTGATCAAATGTTATATAGCAAACTATTGATTAATCAGATATGGAGTAGCTCAATCATTAATTCAATTAATACATTGTTGAGGGTCATCTATGTGTCAGGCAGTAGACATTATGATAGGGAGCAAATAATAAGTTCTTGTGAGGACTGCCCTTTTTCACAACTGAGAAATAAGGAACTTACAATCTAGTCAGGGAAGCAGAGAAATGAATGACAAATGGTATTACTAATACTTTAACAGAAGCAGTGCAAAATATACAGTGATAAACAAAGCACAAAGGAGCATCAGCTGTTCATGGGGTTAGCAGCTAAGTGATTAATTTAACTTTCTTCCAAAAAAAAATAATCCTGAAAGTAATAAGGAGAATCTTTCCTTTCCACCCTTAGTGTTGAAACTCTAAGAGATACGGGTCCACTCTCCTACCTTTATAAGTTTATAACTTGCCTCATTCCACAAAGAATTTGAGAATAACCCATCTTCAATAAGCTAATGGCTAAATATTAATAAGAACAAATGTAATGGAAAAACATTTAAAACTTAGACTGTGACTACTTTTGCCTTCTGTAGGTGGGGGAAGGAAGTGTAAATAAATCACATCAGTGGGAATATAAATCACATATCACTTCCTCCCATATTCAGGCACTAGGTGAATAGGCCAGTCTGAAATTACCAAGTCAGCCAGTTCTGGGCTACTTGAGAGAGTCTCTGAGATCTTAGGTTATCTTAGAGACACCATTAATGAGCATTTGGATGTGGGAAGGCCAGCCCAGAGCACAGGGCTCAAGCTATGGTGTTGTCTATAACAAGTGAGAAAAATTCCGCTTCCTGGGAGAGGTTTAATGTGAAGTGCCCCCCAAAGTGGAGTAGCCTGAGTAACATGAAGAGACCCCCGAGGAGGGGCAGAAGCAGAGCAAGGCGGCCAAGGGAAACCCTCTCCTTTCCCCCAACTCGCAATAAAGCCTGCTGTGCCACCACATGCTTTGAGAGACTTAATTTTTCTTTTGATGGAGAAGAATTATTTTTAAAAAGAGCTCAGTTTCAAATCTGAGTTCATTGTGGAGAAGGAAGGGAATAAGACATAGAGTAAGATCCTAAGTTTCATGGCAGCAGGAATACAGAATCAGGGATGGCCATGAAAAGGAAAAATGTGTCCCCTCCCCCAACGTCATCCCTCCAGCTCATCCTCCCAATCCATCTCAGTGATTTGCAGCACCCTGGGGAGGGAATTGGAGTCCCCATCTGATGTGGAATAGAAGCATCAAACACTTTAAATAAGAATGTCTCCTGAGAAAGAGATGGGACCAGGGGAAAATGTATATCAAAGATGAATCCCAAGGTTGTGTGTGTGGGCAAAAAGGAAAATAACATCTGGATTCTCTAGTCCATGTAGTTGGCTACAGCCCAGTCAGTACTGGCAACTTCACGAAGCTCCTCCTATATTTTGGACTGAGCACCATCTAGGACTGTACCTGCAGAGAGTAAAGATGAAGGGGACTGAGCTGAGTATGTCCAGATTCTCGGCTGAATCCTACCTGAAAGCTTTTCTTTCTTTCTTTTCTTTTTTTTGGCTTGTTATTTTTACTTCTCTACCCACTTTTTTACTGTTACAGATGAAGAAATTTTAATCAATTGAAGGGTCTTGTTAGTTGAGTTTCAAACAGATCTTTTTAAAAATTATATTGCTTGTTTTGTATTATCCATTTTTCTTTCCACACATTAGACACGACAAGAAAGCCCAGTAATAATGACGGTTCTGGTAAGAGCTATAATTTATGAAGTTATTCTTTTTTATTTTTTATTATATTTTATTGATTATGCTATTACAGTTGTCCCATTTTCCCCCTTCATTCTCCTCCACCCTGCACACCCCCTCCCACCCACATTCCCCTCTTTAGTTCATGCCTATGTGTCATACGTTTTTTAGCTTCTACATCTCCCACACTATTCTTGCCCTCCCCCTGTCTATTTTCTACCCACCATCTGTGCTACTTGTTCTATGTACCTTGTCCCCCTCTCTCCTCCTCCCACTCCCCTATTGCTAACCCTCCATGTGATCTCCATTTCTGTGTTTCTGCTCCTGTTCTAGTGGTTTGCTTAGTTGGCTTTTGTTTTAGGTCTGGTTGCTAATACCTGTGAGTTTGCTGTCTTTTAACTGTTTATATTTTTTATCTTCTTTTTCTTAGAT